>JAPYZJ010001063.1:0-31512 GCA_030522765.1 Ophioninae sp. B BG-2022a | reverse complement strand
GAAATGCAAATGGCCAGAACAACGTCTGTAGAGATAGCTTCACTTTGGTTAGGTCGGTATGACAGATCGGGACAGCAGATACCCATGGGTTTCCTAAACGGCTCTTCAGAATTTCATGAAATTTGACCAGACAATGTCAAATTGATAGACGAATGGCTGTCTTCTCCCCAAATTTATGAAATCGAAAAAAAATTACAGACTGTATTACCACGCGAGCGTCGTGATGGAAATGCGGTAAAATAAAAAGGTTAGGTCAGGATCACGACTTGGACGGGAGAAGAGCCGAGTAGCCATATATTCGAAACACACATTTTGGGACCTCAACCGTTTGATTCTGTCACATATTTTAGAAGATCCATGGAAAACCATAACTCGTAGGTATTTGTTTACGATTTCGAGAAAATATCGTCCGACATTTGTGACATTTAGTTCCGGCGAATGTCGGGCCGATGGTTGGCGATTAACGGCGATGGTCTAAATTGTATAAACTACGTTGAATTTCCACATTACAAGTATACCAATATCAATTTATTCGGTTACTTGCACGTTATCTTTAATTATTATTATTTGCTTTCTTGTTGCTCTCTCGCATTCTATTTTCCTCAGTTCCTCTATATATCCTTTTAGTAGAAATACACTCTTTTCTCTTCATTTACATGAGCATACAATGGTAATATAAGTCGTGAAGTACAAAGTTTCTAACGATTAATAATTATATCGCTTTCGTCTGCGATTCGTTGAATAGATGATGTACATACATACTCGGTCGTTTCTGTCTACTGACAAGTTACACTGACCTCAAATTCTTCTCTCCTAACGTGTATATATATATATATTTTTTTTTGTCACAGTCCCGAACAAAGTCGCTGGTGGCATGGGAGATGTTCACTTGTTGTTTTTTTTTCCTCTTTACGCAATTGTTTACACTAGCCGAAAAAATGTTTACAATATTTATATAACGTACATCATAACGAAGCTACAACGTACTTCGATCGTAATAATAGTAATAGTACTAATAATAATAATAATATTCATAATAATAATAATAATAATAATAATAATAATAATAATAATAATAATATATTTATATATCTGCTCGAAGGTTTTCATCGTTCGAGCCAGTTTACTTTTTGTACTTGCACCAACAGGCCGACTCTTCAATATTCTTATGCATACAGTTTATAGACATATATGTATGTATACGTATACACACATACACACATCCACATATGCAAACTTTTGTGTATTCGGGTGTGTCTGTTAATTTTAGCGTTGCGTGGATGTGTCATTATGCATGGAACATAGCAGTCACCCAAAATTCGTTTTTAATACAAAAAATAATACAGTATTATTTATATGTGCCGCGTCGCGTCGAGACCGATTGAAAAAGACGATGGCTCGTTTGGATTAAGGGCACGACGAACACGCTTCCGTCCACTTCGAAATTTTGAAAGCACTATTCTCTGAAACGGTTGAACCAATCGGTACGAAATTTGTTGTGTGCATTCAGGACGATGGCACCGAGGGCCAGCTGCTCGCCATTTTGGATAAAAATGTTTCATCTTTGAGAAATGGCGACGAGAAACCGAGAACACGCTTCCGTTCACTTCGAAATTTTGAAAGCACTGTTCTCTGAAACGGTTGAACCAATCGGTACGAAATTTGTTGTGTGCATTCAGGACGATGGCACCGAGGGCCCCACGGTCGCCATTTTCGATGACAACGTTTCATTCTTGAGAAATAGTGGTTTAAACGGTTTCGACTATCTCTCTCGCACTCGTGTGTCACGTGGTAATGTCATTCCCTTAACGCCAACGGGCCGTGTTCCTTCGAGAACAATGACGATTTATTTGAATAGACGTATCGATAAAACGAACGCAAGTACACATTTTAAGGATAGTACGTTGTTCATCGCTAGTTATTATTAGTCTTCTTTTAATTGTTAAATCGGATCACTTTTTTTTTTATATAACGTCACACAAGGTAGAATACCATTACAATTATACTTGTTATTCGAAGCTTTCCAAACTTCCGTTTTACGTTTGTTTTTTTTTATCGATTTAAGATTTCACGCGTATCAGTTTTTTCGAGACAAAAAACATTACAAATTTGTAAAGGCTAGCGAGAATGGCACTTAGGGCACAATACCCGTTTTCTTCTCTTCTCCTGTTTTTCTCGCTCTTTCTCCTACGCTTTTTTGGCGAGCTGTCGGTTCGCGGAAATTTCATATTGTTGGCCTCGTAGTCACTGGGGATTAATCAATTGACTCATCGCTCTTATTTATTCGAGCTAGCTGAAAGCACTCGAAACAAGTCACCGAACGGAAACGAAACATTTGATAAATAAATAAACGTAGCGACGTTAAACAATTAAAATATGCATCTTTCCGTTAATGTACAAGAAACACTGGATATGTGAATCGTTGTATACGATAGCATACGAGTACGTATTTGATAAGACGGTTTCCTGCTGCCGATGCCAAACACGCGTATAGGGGTTTCGAAGTATAATACGATTTATCAAATCATTTTTTTAATCTTCCCTAAACGCCTAATACTCGAAAGTGCTTTTCCACATTTTCATCGTGTATTTAAAAGTGATTGCTTGGGAACATGCTACAAACGATATTTTTAATTTAGGATATTTTTTTTTGGTAATTATGCAGAAGTGGGGCTCCATTTTTTGTTTGTCATAAATTAGTTTAATTAGTCACCACTAGTCATATATTTCGACGCCGAAATTGAAGGTGAGGAGTGGGGGTTTTTGGGAAATGAGCCTTCCAGAATATGCAGAAACAAACCCAAACAAACCCAAACAACATCATAACTTATGGAAATAATTAAGGTTATTTAGGTTCGTTTGGGTTTAATAATTAATAATGTCGCTAGTGGTGACTAATTAAAGTAATTTATGACAAAACGAAAATTTCCAAAATTCCGTTGGAGCATAATTGCACAATTACCATTCTTTTCGTCATACGCGTGACTTTTGTATTCTCATTAAATCAAATCTGCGTCTGGAAGCAACAGCACGAAACGCGTCGTTATCGATGAAACTACAAAGGAAAACAAAAACAAAACCAAAAGAAAGTCCAAGGACAATTTTCATTCGAACGAAAGGTGTATTATCGTCGAGTGTGCGAACGAACGATGTGCACAAAGATTTACGCTCGTTTTATCCTCTACCTTACTTATTTCCTATTTTTTTCATTATTTTTTTCTTTCGCAGCCTTTCGTTATTATTAAATTTGCGTTCATTCGCGAAAACACGCTCCGGCGTATAATTCGATAAAATCTAGTATAATTTTTAACAATTTTCTTAATTACAAATAACTTGGCCAATCGGTATCGCGAGAAAAGTGCTGAATACCATGACGAATACTTGAGACTTTACCGAGGCTTTATCAGACACGATCGAGTCTATACATCGCTTGTGTGTGTTTTAAAAATTAATTTTTCGTATTTGTGTGCACGTGTATGCAAGCGCGCGTGTGCTCGAGTGTGTTTGGGTTTGTATGGGTTCGTTTGGGTTTTGCGCGTGTGCTCGAGTGTGTTTGGGTTTGTATGGGTTCGTTTGGGTTTTGCGCGTGTGTTCGAGTGTCTAAAATTTGCAAGTGCAAAGTCGCGATTGCTATACAAAGCTCAAAATCCTGCAAACGAGTTTCGTCGTTTTTATCAAAACTTAATCGTACGCGATTCGTTTTTTTTTTTCATGTTATTTTTCCCAACGTTGATTTTCCATCAGTTTTTTGAGTTTCATAAAAATATATATATGGATATGTAAGAGACAAGTGTGTGCGAGGTGGTATTAAACATTGTACGTCAAACCCGGACGATTCTTACGCAATAATAATATTTATCGTTATAATAGTAACAATATTTTCTTTAATAATATAATGGCACAAAAAATCAACATGTTTTGCAACTCTTATCAATTATCCGATGCTCTTTATAATTCGCTACGGGTTTCGGGCTACTTTGATCGAGGATTTCGAAAAACACCAAACTCCAATTTAGACATGAGATTGTTTTTTTTTCCTCTCGCTAAACGATTGCCCGGAATTATTTTCCGATTACGTTAAAAAATCAGATCAGCGATTAAAAACATTTTTAATATAGATTTTAGATTTTAGTTTCCGCTCTGGGTAATTTTTCGCAACGATCGATGCAGCATTTTCGAGAATGGGTCGATCGAAAATTCTCGTTGGATTATTCGTTCACTGGTTAGTCGAAACGGGACGTTTTTTGGGATTGAGATAACTCTACGAGGATTAAGAGGGAAGGGGAGGGGGCTACTTTAACTATTTAATATTAATATCACAAACGTTTATATTTAATGCGTCCGAAATTGTGCTCGAGATGCATCAAATGTCTCGTTGTATTCAGCACTTTTCCGGGTAACAATCTGGGTCCTATTTTTTTTTCCTCCCGTTTTTTTTCCTTCCTGTTTTTGTTTTTTGTTGTTTTTTTTATCTTCGGCAATGATAAAATACACGAACGACGAACGCGTCGTAAAAGTAGACCTTGGAACGCTGATGACGCGTCGAGGACGAATCGAATCACGACGGCTTGCAAGATGGAAATCTTTTGACGCTCATACAGGACATTGGCTTACGCCATCGTCTTTTGGTGTGATTGGAACTCGACTTGTTTGGATTACTGCTACTCGATGAACTTTTTTGATCACCGCTCAATCGATCCATTTCCTGTAGTCTTCTCTCTTCTGAAATATGATTTTTTTACATTTATTCGTTTCGTAATTTCGGACCCGTAATTATTCATGAATAATATACGATTTCTTGGGCTTACTATTCGCTTGTTTCTTAAACTCGGATAAACAGAGAGCAAAATAGAGAAGGAGAGAAAGAAATTTGAGAAATCGGTAAACCTGTGCAAAATTGTTTCTTCCTTGCCCGGAAAGACGGGAAACATTTTTGGATAGTTTTGATTTTGATATTTCTGATTTCTTTATCGTTTTGTTTCGATATTGATTGTATTTGATAATATTGATTCGATATTTATAGTTTTTTATCGTTTTGTTTCGATAACGATTATATTTGATAATATCGATTCGAGATTTCTGATTTCTTTATCGCTTTGTTTCGATATCGATTATATTTGATAATATCGATTTGATATATCTGATTTTGTATCGTTTTGTTTGGATATCGATTATATTTGATAACATCGATTTTATTTTCTGGTTTTTTATTATTATGTTTCAATATCGATTATATTTGATAAAATCGATTTTGTATGCCTGATTTTTCGTTTTGTTTCGATATTGATTTTATTTGATAAAATCGATTTAATATTTCTGATTTTTTATCGTTTTGTTTCGATATCGATTATATTTGATCAAATCGATTTTATATTTCTATTATTTTATCTTTTTGTTTCCGTATCGATTATCTTTGACAATATCGATTTGATATTTCTGATTTCTTCATAGTTTTGTTTCAACGCGTAATTATCGTTCGCGAGAAAATTCCGTACACTTGTACCAAGGCAATTTAATATTCAAAATCTTCGTCCACTCTCCCCCTCTTTTTCACTTTCCCCAAATACATAAGCACAAATACCAGAATAACAACAAGCATGATTATAACTATACGAAATGAATGACTTTCAGCGCAATACACATAAAAAGAAAAAGAAAAATTCGAAGAGAAAGTTACATGAGCCAGGTCGAAACGAGAGTATTAAAAAAAAATGTGACACTATCGCCGACGAAAATAACGTGCAAAGGTGACAAATTATAAACAAAAAAATACCTAGACGCACAAGGTTTCTTTATCCCTTCATTTCTCGAATAATCAATACGTAAGTTCGTTGGTTTAGAGAATGATGCAGGTTTTCGACAAGAATACTAGAAGTCGGTTTGGCAAAGTGCTTTCATGTTTCTGCTTATCATCTGTAAAATCAATGATTTCTCGGTAGTTAAAAACAATACTTAACAAAATTCAAAGAAAAAAAAAGAAAAAAAAAATAATAATAAATCGGCAAAGTCCGTCCGTCGTTCGTATTGGGTTTTTGGGAAGTTTCATCTGGCGAGAGCAGTCGTGCGATCGTTAGTAATAATAATGCGAGGAACAGACGAAAAAAATATAAATCGATAAAAAAAAATTTTAAAGAGAAATTTTTAGGCAAAGATCTTATCACAGGCGAAGCTGCGATCCGCGCAGAATTTCCGCTTGTGATAACCCAACTTACCGAGGTGCGGTGAAAGATAAGTGATCTGGGGCTCACTAGTGATTCGCGTGACCACACACTGGTAGAACAATTTTACAGAGTATGCAAAGAGTACACGGCTCTAAAAGTTTCACGATGGACGGGGTCGGAAGATACCCGCGAAAGAAAGTGTTTAAACTACACATATAAAGCAGCTACTAGTGATTCCAATCAACGCTATTCGAGCATCGATCGTGCCCGATTCAAAACGAGTGGAATCGATTTTTCGAAATACTGTTTTTTTTCCACAATAAAAAATAATAAGGAAATACAGCGTTACGAATGGTTATTAATTTATCTCGGTAATTATGGAGAAGTTGGGCTCAAACTCAATTTTGACGGGGATTTTTTTTGCCATAAATTACTTCAATTAGTCACCACTAGGGATATTTAGCCGACGGAGGTTGGAATTTTTAATTATTAAACCTAAGCAAACCCAAACAAACCCAAACCACCTTAAATATTTCGATAAGTTATAAGGTTGTTTGGGTTTGTTCGGAGATTTGTTTTTTTGCTGTAAATTACTGTAATTAGTCACCACTAGGGATATTTGGCCGGCGGAGGTTGGAATATTTAATTCTCGAACCCAAGCAAACCCAAACTAACCCAAACCACCTTAAATATTTCGATAAGTTATAAGGTTGTTTGGGTTCGTTCGGGTATATTCTGGAAGGCTCGTTTCGTTAAAAAATTCGGCTCATTTCGACGTTCAGGCATCGGAGTATACGAAAATGCCCTATTTTATTGAATTTTCCACCAAACTCAAAAACTCCATAATTTATGGAAATAATAAAAAATGTCAGCCTCCACTAGATAAATTTCACTAGTGGCGACTAATTAAAGCAATTTATGGGGAAAAAAAATCTCCCGCCAAAATAGAGTTGAAGGCCCACTTTTGCATAACGACCTATCTCGTTTCCGTTTTATCCTCAATTTCGTCCGTGAGCCACCGTTAAGTATAGACTCACCGTTGAGCTGACGTTCGGTATAATACGTAGGATCGCTATCAACTCCGTAAAGATAATCCATCAAATAGGGTAAAACGGTCATCGCGTGCCACTTGTGACCTCTCAGTGGAGGTATAGGAACCGCCTCCGTATCTCTCGGTGGCCAGCAAATGGTCCACGGATGTCGGCGAATCTTCTGAAGCGTGAATCTCTCATCGGGGTCCTTTTGTAACATTCCTTCTAGCAAAGACCCCAGCATATCCTCAACGTCCGGTGGTATCGTGTAATCACCCCTTCCTATGTTCTCGTAAAGCCTATAAATATTATCACCCTCGAACGGATACAGACCCGTCGTTATGTTGTACCTGAAATTTGTTTTTTTTTTTGTGTCGATTACAATGTCGTTTTTCCTCGTTGTGGTAACGTCGATTATATTGGTTTGAAACAAATTGATGTACGGTGCGAAAATTAATTCGATATGTATTTTATGAGAGTAACGCTAGTTTGGCGTAATTTCTTGAAAATCTTAGATTGTTGAAATTGAAATTTGATCTCTTACGAAATTGAAATCTCAAATTCTAGAAATTGACATTTAACCACCTACGAAATTGAAATCTCAAATTTTTTAAAGTGACATTTGACCTCCTACGGAATTGAAATCTCAAATTCTTGAAATTAAAACTTGACCTTCTATGAAATAAAAATCTCAAATTCTTGAAATTGACATTTAACCTCCTACGAAATTGAAATCTCAAATTCTTGAAATTTAAACTTGACCTCCTACGAAATTAAAATCTCAAATTCTTGAAATTGAAATCTCAAATTCTCGAAATTGAAATCGCAAATTCTCGAAATTGAAATTTGACCTCCGCCAATTCTCAAAAATCTCCTCAATTGAATGGAATTTCAAACCCAAACAAATCTCAAATCAAGCAAAGGGGAAAAGGACAAGCTCGTCCATAAATTCTTCTAAAACTTTGATCGTACGGTACAAAATTCTCACAGTGTGACTCCGCAGCTCCATATGTCCACCTTGAATCCTGCGAATGTGTCACATCCATTCGCTATTTCAGGTGGCTGAAACGCAGGCGAACCCTGTCCCGTAGTACAAGTATCATCTTTGGCAAACATGTCCAACGCCTGGAGGACATTGAAAAAAATAAGGACATTGTATGCGATAAAGACACATCAGGGAGATAAAAAAAAAGATATAAAATATAGAGTTTCCTCAAATAGTGCGAAAATAGTAAAAGCTCTCGACTAGACACCGATCAATCATCACCGTCCCCTTCAGATACTATCGATTGTGAAAGTAAAATTATTTCGTTGCCGCACATCTTAAAAGTACAAACAATGTAATATTTTATTCTGTCGAAAAAAAATTCAGGACGTGAACTCAATCATACCACGATGCGAACCATATTATGTGCACAGCCCGATAGGCAAATTTATTGTACTAAGATAGCATTCGCGAAGACTCTTAAACAATCATTTTTATAGACTTCGCATCGTTGCGACGCAACGAAATTTCTTTTCTCATTTTTTTATTTCCTTAGATCTATTATTTGGCGAAATATTTTTGTTCTAATTTGAATTCTAGCTTATCACAATAACGATTTGTCTAATTATCGAGGTATTTTAATTACGATTAAAGTAAAAAGAAATAGAGAAATTTAAAAATTATTATTATCGTTGCGTCGCAACGTTGCAAACTTCAACCTCATTTTTTCTAAGCGTACCTCTGCGACGCCAAAGTCACTGATTTTCATTGTTTGATCGAGCGTAAGCAACAAATTTCCAGGCTTTATATCTTTGTGTACTATTCCCTTGCTATGGAGATACTCAAGTCCGTCCACCAATTGCGTGAAGTAGTTATGGGCTTGCCATATCGGCAATTTTTTGCTAGGAGTGCTTTCCAACATATCCTAAAAATAACCTTATTAATGTATATGTTTATGTACCTTACAGAATATATCGCAGAACAAGGTACAGCTGTGCGTTCTGTGTTGTAGAACAGGCGTCATGAAATCTTTAAACTGAACGTTAATATTTATTTTGTGCATTTATATAGATATAAACTAAAACAGAATATTCGAATTATTTACTTTCACTTTTATATGGATTTTATATTAATGTTATGTTATATTTAGTTAATTAATTGCATATCGAAAACAACCTCGAATTCCCTTAGCTAACAAACTTTTCGTCGCAGTTTTCTAAGCTGGGAAATGATTTGAAAACAGGTGGCGGAATTACTCAAAATTTCAGGCTAGACGGATAGCAAAACTTATTTGGCTCCGATTCTTCGAATTAGGACTGATCATAGTTTATAACATTTTTTATTCATTTTGTTATTAACAAATGTTTGTATCTGATATACCTTAATTAAAAATTGAACTTTATTCATAATTTGGCCGTTATCAATATTTCCAAAAGTATCTTGCCATTTATAAGCTATGTTATTTTACTAAAATCTTTTTTTTTTCAATTTTGTTTCGGGCTGCTCTAGACTTTGAAATCACCTATGCTGAATAGTGTTGAACATATTGTTGAAATAACAGCTTTATTATTTGTCAAAGTCATTTGATAAAACAGTATTGACAAAACTATATATCGCATGTGGAATCTCAACCTTGTTGCTTCAATACCCACAGCAAACAAGTAATTTTCAAAATGGACTTATCCAGTCCCCAATTTTAAACAGAATGGGTAAAGATCTTAAAAAAGTATCCGTACTTGATTTTTAGAATGGAAAATGAAAAATTATTTCGAATGTCTAAAAAACCAAAAATTGTTTATCAGAGTATCTGTAAAACCAAAAATTGTTTATCAGAGTATCTGTAGAACCAAAAATTGTTTATCAGAGTATCGGCAAAACCAAAAATTGTTTATCAGAGTATCGGCAAAACCAAAAATTGTTTATCAGAGTATCTGAAAAACCAAAAATTGTTTATCAGAGCGTCTGTAAAACCAAAAATTCTTTATCTTAACGTCTGATAACCTGATAATAATAATCCAATAATAATGGGTCGGGTTAATAATAATAACCCAAAAAACACAAACAAGCCCAAACAAATTCTTTATAATAACGTTTGAAGAATAAAAAAATTGTTTATCGAAATTTCTGAAAATCGAAGAGTTCTTTATCAAAATTTGTTATCAAAGAAGCGCGATAATAACGATCTTTGCGAATAATTTGTTAAATCTTACCTGTAACCCGCACACGCAAAATTCCATGATGAGATACATTTTTTCCTTTTCATCGTTGTAAAGCACATCGATGAGTTGGACAACATTTTTGTGCTTTAACCTTCTCAACAGTTGTATTTCTCTGGAAAAAAAAACATGGAAAATCCGTGACTCATCGATGGAAAATGAGAAAAATAAAATGAAATATTAATATTGGCACAACGCGTTAAAAAAATGTACTGCGTTTAGTATTTGAATATCGAGGCAAGGAGAAACACAAAGTACAAGAGTATACCGCTGTACGTTCTGTTCTCCGTTCGGTATCCTGCGTAATTTCTTCTTCTTCAATATTTTAACAGCTCTGCGACAGAGCGTTTCTGAGTCGAGAACCTCCTTAACTTTTCCATAACTACCCTCGCCGAGTACATCGCCCATTACGTATTTACCGATCATCTTGCATCTCTTTTTCTTCTCCTCGTAAATAATCTGATCGGAATCGACTCTATGGAAGAACATGTTGATTTCGTCGAGATCGTAATTGGGGTCGTCATTGATCCAGGAGACAGGCTCAATTTCACTAAATATCTCATTGTTTATTTCGTCCTCGTCCGGATCGCATATATTTATTCTATTGTCCATATCTCCCCCGATTATCGTTGTATATTTATCTTCCCACTGTTCTACGAGAAAATCACTCCTAGTTTCAATCGCTAACTAATGATAAGAAGAAAAAAAAACTATCGCGATTGTTTTAACCTATAATACAACCGGCATCGGACATTCTTATATTTTTGTTTTTTCACGCTTTAGTTTTTCATTCCTACTACCACCTAACGTGCGTTGCCGGCACTACGGACGATATATCGCGATTAATCGCTCGCGCAAAACTCTTTTCACTTTTTATCTTTTTTTTTTCAAAACTCTGTATAGTTATAGAGAAGCCAAAAAGTAATTGTCAAACACGAGAGTAGATTGTTACAGAGTACTTATATTTCCCACGGTAACATGGTTATGTGACGCGAACGATGGATTTGCGTGTATTCGACCGGTTTACTCTCCGAACGAACGACTGCTGTCACGTGGACACACGAATTTTATTATCGAAATAAAAATTCACGGCCTATGCTAAAGATTCCTTGTTCGAAAGTTAGGTTATAAACCGAAAGCCACGAGATTGCTCGTTTGAAATCTTTGCGCAGACTCGTCGGCGTCGAAATTTCATATATGCGGCTTTCCGTAGACTCCCCTACAGACATTGAATTTTGAGGTTATGTCGCTTATCGAAGTGTATCGTCAACACGTGACCAAGGCCGATTTCTATCTGACGAAACACACGCGGAAATCGACAATATAAATGCTTAATTCTCTTCCGGGTGTTTTTGTTCCAAGGTACTTGAAAGACGAGAAAAGATCATATAAGTTCACAGAGGCTTTTCGAGACGAAAAGTTTTCCCAAAACTCTACGATCTCGGAGCTACTATGCGCTAAAATTACTAAACTGCTCACTCAGATAAACAACAAAATTCAAAAAAATATCTTTCAAAATTTTGATTTTTTTCAAGTTATATTAATATTCATTACGAACAATTTTGTATATTGCTACATTTAGCGATCTTTTCGTTGGCAGTGTTGAAAGTTACAGATGTTGAATGCTGCTGACGACTTATAAATTTTTCCTTCAAAAGAGGCTGATATTTCAACATTACCGATTGATAAGTCACCAATGATAAAATAGACTGTTAAATGATTGTTTATGGATTTGCTTGGGTTGTCGATGTTAATGATTCTTAATTAGTATTTCTACTAAGTACTTAGTACTCTTTGGTAATGGAATAAAAAAATATCTTTTTATGTTCCGCAACCCACCGTTAGCAAACTTTAGCCTTTGAGGTACACATTGATCATAAAGGAAGATTGATTCGGCACTTCATTAAAATACGATGTTATTTATTAAACATAGACGATGTTTGTCCGAGTGATTGATCATCGATCAGCGTTTATTTTGCGTTTTTTGGTTGATTTTCCGTTTTTTGGTTGATTTTGCGTTTTTCATATTTTTGTTTAGATTATTTTAGTTATTATTTTTTTAATTTTTATATTTTGTTTTGTAATTCTCGAATTGCCCGTAAGTTTTTTTAAACTGGGTCATAATAAAATTTATCATCATCATCATCTCCGATCATCTCCGAGTAATCATATCAGAATGTTCCATTATGTGCAGCATTGAAAAGCTGAAATCGGTCCGTTAGATGAAAAATGGCAACTTTGGAGACAGAGGAAAACTTAGACGACGGTCCCATGAACGAATCGTCCGTAAGTACAGGTGCTGATAATTCTCAAGATTCTTTAGAAGAGCCTGACAGCGGTCCGCAGGCTGACCACGAGCAACGCGAGAAACTCGTCAAGCTTCCGGTCGGTAGAGTACGAAATATCGTGAAAATGGACCCCGACGTAAACGTAGTAACCGGCGAAGCCATTTTCGTCATAACTAAATCTGTGGTAATTATCTTTGAGTTTTGATGCGTGTGTAGTACCGGAAGTGCGATAAAACTTTACTCATAATTGCTTATTCCCTTCATAGGAGCTTTTCATCGATTCACTGGCAAAGGAAGCGTACAAGTACACGGCACAAGCTAAGAAGAAAACTGTTCAAAAGAAGGACGTGGAAAGCGCGATTAACAACGTCGACGCGCTTGTTTTTCTTGAGGGAATGATGGAGTCTACGTAACATCCATGTTTTCATCGTTCCGTTGAGTTCGAGAATAAATTATTTTTTATATTTTGGAAGAGACCGAGTAATTGTTGAAATTCGATGGGTATTTGGGGTGAAAGCGAAAGTAGTATTTGGACACGAAAATTCAATACCAGTTTTTTCAGTACATTTTCTTTTTTTTCAAAAGTCGATCGAAAAATCACAATTCGAATTTCAAATATTTTGCTATAGAGAAACAAAAATTCGAATTTGGTTTTACTACAGAGAAAGGGGACGAGATGAGCAGATAAAAAATTGTGAATATCAGGATACGCGTATAATGAAATAAGTTTATCGTTGTCCAGTAGAATCGATATCCTTTCGTTTCAATCATTCTCCTTTTAATTGCTTCTCACTGTGAAACGGGAACTTTTTCCAAAGTTATACATTGTTCTTCGTTGAGGCTTCGGTACTGTTATTATCGTAAGCAACATTTTATTAAACGGGCAACGCCGCGTAACACTTTTTTTTGTTTAAATAAAAGAAGGGATAATAAAGAAAAATAAAAGACGGATAGATAACGATAGATACGGGATGATAATTGGAGCATGTATATTGGCGGATAATTACACGTGGTGCATCACTAAGAGACTTTAATAGGGAAACAAAAACGAGTCTCTGCTTTTCTCACGATATTCGGCGATTCACTTGCGCTTCGCTTTGCGCCGTCGATTCTCACTCTTGGTGCTCGTTTGTTCCCCCGTTGAGCCGGCAGTTCCAGATTTACTATGGTTGTATAAATTATTCAAGAAGTCTTCGAAATCCGCCTCACTGAAAAAAGTAAGCGATGTTAGATCAAGATTCATCTTATCTTTTTGTCGAAAAAATGGGATTTGGTAAAAAAAACCCGAATTTCGATTAATCAGAAGGCTTTAAGTTCCAAAAGTGCCAATTTCGTAAAACTGGCATGAACTTTACGAAATTTGTGATTGCGGAGGTGTGGGGTAGGAATCCCGAAGTTTGATTGGTCAGAAATCTCAAAATTCCGAATTTTAATATCCCGAAACTACAACTTTTGTGGGGTTGGGTAGGAAATCCAAACTTCCATTGACTAGAAGGTTCAAAATTCCGAATTTTAATATTACGAAACTACACATTTCGTAAAGCTCATGCCAGCAAAAGGTTTACGAAATTTGTTTGGGTTTGTTTGGTTTCGTTAGTTTGATTTTTAAAAAAATCCAAACAAACCCAAATATTTAAGAAATTTGTAGTTTCGGAATATAAAAATTCGGAATTTTGAGGCTTCTGTTCATTTGAAATTCGGTTTTCCTACCCCATCTGGTTCGGAATATTAAAATTCGTAATTTTAAGCCTCATCAATCGAATTTCGGGTTTTCTACTCCGGCAAAAAAAAACACGCCCAATCGAGAAATTGGATACCTGGTACTTGGCTCATTTTGTTGTCTTCTTTTGCCACTTCCAGGTGTTTGAGACGGTGGACGTTGCCCCGAGACGATTCTGTATTGTACGCTATGCGTATTAGCGCGTAGATGTTTGAGATTATTGGCCTGACAGGCGGCCCACTCGGTAACATCGTAAACGGCACCTTCCATGCAGGCGTAATAATGCCAGAGGAATCCCATTATCCGGGACTCTGCCCAAATGTCGCCCTAAAGTCGATCGATAAAATTGATAAATTCATGATTCTTCCATAATTTATTTCTACGCTCGTAGTTCGTCACGCTGTTTCGGCGGCCTCTAAACAGGTCAATTACATTGCGCGATATTACGAATTGTGCATTATTATTGACCGTTTAGAGTAAACATTGAAGATTGCGCAATGATTGAACGAAAGTTTGAGCGAGTCTAATTTTTATTGCACTATATTTTTTCATTGCATCGTGTAGGATCAGTATTGCGCAATATTTTTCAGTCTGTGGTTCGTTGTCACGAGTACACGCGCGCGTCCAAAATGGCGGAAAAAGAGAATCCAAAAGTTAAGGAAAGAGAGTTTATCTGCGAATGTTCTCCAATCGTTCTCCAATATTATTCTCCGACTGAACACGAAAACATTGTGCAGTTCGTATTATTGCGCAATGTTATTGCTCGTTTGGATTCAGAGTGCTTTTCAATCTTATTTTACAATATAAAGTATTGTACAATGTTATTGTAAGGTCTAGGGGCCGCCTTACAGACGAGACAGGCTCACCTCTTTGGCGCTGTGTCGTATTTTACACTGGGCGCAAAAACGAGCCGCGTAACACGGCCTCTGCGTAGGTACGCGTTTGTGCCTCAGTCCGCAATTTGTACATCGTATCGTGTTCGCTGCTTGTTCCATCTTTCTGTGTAACTGACTCAACAAACCGCTCATCTCGCCCCAAGCCGCCTCGACTTGCCATACTTGATCGAACGCTTTCCTGCGATCCTGGAATAAGAGAATACAACCTTCCATTTATGTTCGAAGAGAGACTACCGGACGTTGAGATTCAACAGGATAGAGTAATGATTTTTTAATTTTTTTAAATTTAATTTTGTAATTTTTAAAAATTTATTTTTGTAATTTTTTAAAATTTATTTTTGTAATTTTTTTTTCACGCAGTACCTTATTCGATAATATTTTTAAACATATTGTACATTATTAAGTATTAATCTAAGAATATTCTTGTAAATTTTGATTTTTAAATATTGAAAATTGAGACAGTGGTAGTGGTGAGAACCAAGTCACTTCAAAAAAAATGTTTCGATCCGGTAGTCAGGATAACGCATGATTGCTTCATCCGAAATTAAAAAACCAAAAAGATTTCTTTAGTACACAGGTTTATCTTGAATTTGAACGAAGGAATCAATAAAATATTCATTTTTGAATTTTCGGTGAAGATTTTATCAAAAAACTTCGATTTTTGCAAAAAATTGCCCTTTTTATTGAATTAAAAAATGAGTTGTAATTGAAAAAAAATCCTTCGTTCAGAACCTAGTATTTAGTATGTAAATGAATTGTGCAAAGTTTAGACGAAATCGGTCCAGAGGTTTTCGAGAAATTTCGACTAACGACTTTTCGAAAAAGTTCTGAGATAAACGCGATTGAATGCTCATAATGACTTCAAATTTTCCAAAAATATTATAAATTGTAGTATCAGAAAAAAAATTGATTTTTTTACCTCTGTCCCCTCTTAATCTGTGCTTATTCATCGGTGATGAAATTGTCGAATTGTTGTTTTCAAGACCCCAAACTTTCAAGAATCTCGATATTTTCCCATTTTTTATAGTCAGAGCCCTAACTATTCACCGCTTACGAAAATTTCTCGTACGAACATTTTTGATCGTGAATACTTTTAAAAATTCGCTATACTGATAGTCGATCGAGAGATTAATCAAAAAGTCAAAAACAGTGGTTTTATCCATGTCCAAATGATATAAGAATTTCAATAAAACAGAAATTTTGGTTGTACAAAAAAAAAAATAGGGAGCTCTACTTGAAAGCTTGATCAAACTGAAATTTCATTACATTTCCGTTTTGATGAATTTAGCATTTTGAGATGTCGATACTTACTGGTTCCCCTATGATATCAAAAGCGTGAACCAATATTTTGAAGGCTTCTTCGGCACCGGGTTGACTATTTTTGTCCGGATGTACCAAGAAAGCTTGTCGTTTGTAATACTTTTTGATGTCATCATCGGAACATGTGGGTGTTACGCCGAGTATACTGTAAGGATCTTTGCCTTTGCAGGCGAGCAAACGTTTCATGGCTTCCTCGCCGGTGCTCGGTAGGGCTATGTTCGTATCCAATCCACCGTGCATCCAACTTCTATGCTCTTCCTTTTCTTCGTTTCTTTTCGAGCCCACTCTCCGCCAGAAAGCGAATTTACTGTTGCCGAACCAATTGTCTATACGTTTCGCAAACGTATTCAAAAATTGGATTTTCGAGAACGAACCCACAACGTACACCCAAGAGTATTTCATGTATAATACAGTGTGATACCACAAGCATTTGACACTGAAAACAAACCAAGATTTGAATTTCGTCAAGTTGTACAATCGTAAAATAAAAGATAGGGAGATTCCATACGAACTCTCTTTTTTATTTGTACGTGAAAAAAGTGACATGAAAAAAGTGACATGAAAAAAGTTCGATATTACCCATGGAATATTTGATACGAGAATAACTTGAGAAAAAATGCTTGATTCGGTATTCGGGGGACAAGGGTCAAAAACTCGATTTTTTTTCTGTTTTTTATGATACTATAACTTATGAGGAATATTTTTGGAAAATTTGAAGTCGTTATGAGCAAAACTTTCCGAGTTATAAATATTTGAGTTTGCGTTTATCTCAAGTCTCAAATTATCTCAAAACTTTTTGTAAAAGTCGGTAGTCAAAATTTCTCGAAAACCTTTGAACCGATTTCGTTAAAACTTTGCTCACTTCATTTACATACTAAATACTAGGTTCTGAACGAAGGATTTTTTTTCTTCAATTACAACAAATTTTTTAATTCATTAAAAAGAGCAATTTTTGGCAAAAATCAAAGTTTTTTTATAGCACCTTCACCAAAAATTCAAAAATGAATATTTCGTTGATTCCTTCATTCAAATTCGAGATAAACTGATGTACTAAAGAAATCTTTTTGGTTTTTTAATTTCGGATGAAGCAATCATGAGTTATCCTGACTACCGGATTGAAACTTTTTTTTTGAGGTGACTCGGTTATCACCACTACCACTGTTTCAATTTTCCATATTTTTTAATAAAAATTTACAAAAATATTCTTAGATTAATCCCTAATAATGTACAATACGTTAAAAAACATTGATAAATAAGCTACTATATAAAAACAAAATTACAAAAATATGCTTTCGTTTTTCGTATCTCAGAGCCTTGTTCCCCCGTAATTAAAAAATGATTTCGATCTTTATTTGATTATTGAGAAAAGTAAAAGAGAGTTCGAACGAAAACAATTTTGCGAAAGATAATCGAATAAAGGAGAATCATAATGGGACGTACAATTGAACAACGAGATTGGTACTCATGCTCACTACGTCGGATATAAGATGAAGCAACCAGTAGAATATCTTGAGGCCGAGTTTGCTCCAACGACTCGCGTACTTATTGAAATTACGGTACAAATCTTTAACTGGCGATTCCCTATTATCGCGATTACGATTTTTCTGTCCTTTCTTTATTTGTTGAGCTTTCTCCGCGTGGAATCTTTTCGAGTTTTTCTCTTTCGTAGGTTTTTTCTCATCTTTGTTAATTTTATTGTTGGCATGCTGTTGATTCTTTTCGACTTTATCGTTCGAGAACGATTGATTGAAAGTATTGACGTTATTTAAATTATTGTTTATTTGTATAGGTCGTTTTTGTCCATTGCCAGTAGTCTTGGTGTTATTACTGTTCAATTTACAATTGTTAAGTGTTTCCGTTGTTTTATCGTTTTTCTTTGTACCTCGAGGATTCCGTTTCTTTTCAAAATTGTCAGATCTGTTAAAGCTGTTCAGCTCGTGAGATTCGAGTTGAGAGCTAAGATTATCCAGGGATACCCAACGCCTAGGTAGATTAGAATTGTTTCTTTCGAAGTTTCGTTTGGGTATGTGAATTTTCGGTGAGCCATGATCGTCACTCCCCGACGAGTTTTGTCGTTTCAGGAGTATCGGTTTGCTCTTGTTTTTGCCACTCTTGTTCGTCGGTTTTTTCGAGATCGAAGCATCGAAAAGGTGTTTAACAGGAGGGCCGGTATTCCCGGAGTTCGTCAACGGTGCAGATTTCGTTAGAACGTCCGAGTAAGAAGGTCGCATGGGTTTAACCTCAGCGATCATTCGAGGTTTTCTTTGTTGTTGACCCGGGTCTTGTACGCTTCTCGGTAATATTTCCGTTGGTTCGTTGATTCTCAAGTTGTTCTGCGGAACCGGTGTGACGTTCGGCGAACCGCCGAACGGACTGTAAGTGCCCGATTGATTGGGTGCCCAATTGCCAACGAGATTATCGATCAATTGTTTGCCATTTGCCGATTGGCTTGTCAACTTGTTGTGATTGATCGGTAATGATTGTTGATCGCCGAATAAACCGTATTCGCGATCTACGATACCCTGGTTCGCGTAAGACCCAAGACTCTTCAGTTGACACTGTTCGGCAACTATTTGCGAAGCGTTCCCATATATAACGTCAATGAAATTTCCACCGCCGACGTCTATCGTACCCACCAAATCGTTTTTCTCGTTTATACCCAAATGATTGACCGTCTGCGGCGGAAAGTATCCAGGCTCTCGCCTGCTACCTTCGTACGAAGCTGCCTCTTGCGTATAAATAGGCGACGACACCGGATTTATCACTGTCCGAGAGTTACCCGGACTCTGAGATCCCGACTGATTGCTCATGAATCGCCTCTGGCCACCCGTATAATCGCCCCAACCTTGGTTCGACGACTGTTGCGGCGTCATACCGAACTGTACGTAATGGCCCGCCGAGTTCTCCAAATCTGCCGTCATAGCTTCTATTATTTTATCCAGGGACATGCGTTTGAAACCAGGAGGAGATTGTTGTTGCTGAGGCTGCTGGTCCTCCATTTCGTATCCGTCTTTTCTGTACAATTGGAAGAATTGTTGACCCTTGTTCGTTCGATCAGTGTACAGTAATACATCGCTTTACACGATTCCGTTAAGCACGGTTTCGCTTCACAGCGGATTTCAAATTTCGCGTTAAAATTACTTCTATCTATTTTTTGTATTATTTTTTTACTATGTTTAATCGTAAATCCCGATATACGCGAATTTTACACCACGTGATTTTTTGCAAAACGCATCCCTTGCGTAGCGGGGTATTACTGTACTATTAACGATTCAGATTAAAACATTAATATGGTGTTGGAAGGATTTCCAGCCTTTGGAATTTGTTTTGGAAACTGTCGTATTTCGATGTATCGTAAATGAAAAAAACTGTGTCTAGGTAATGGATAATCCATTTCGTTTACTTAGGAACGCATGCTTGATGAATTATGCTTTACGTCTTTGCGCTACGACATCGCTTTGTCGATAAAACATACGCGAGTGAGATTAAATAGAAAATATATAAAAAACAGCAGACGTATCGTGTAAATCATTTTTCTTTGTGCATTCTACTGCAACGTTTGTTATCGTTGTTTATGCTATGGACAATCGGATGTGTATCGAACGGTACATACATATTTTGAGTTAGCGACCTCAAAAAACACTTTTGAAACAGAAAGTAAATATTCACTTTTAAAATTTCTAACCTGTCAATACGAAAAGAAAAATGACGCGTGTATGTTTCCAGCTGAAACTATTGACTCTATTTTCAGTAGGAAAAGAGCCGATACACTGTTTTTAGACACGAAAGTAATTTGAGGTTAAAGCTACTCGGTGGGTTCGGTGTATAAGAAAATCGATACTATTCCCGATGAATTTGATAACCGGTTTGCTTACATTGCAAAACGTAATTATCATAGAGGATAGCAAATAATAAAACGTGAAGTTCATACGCGAAAAACACGCAAGAGGTTCATTAGGAAGCGAATGTATGTAACATCGTAACTTAATGTAAAATTGAACATTCGCGGAACATAATTTCGAGGGAAACAGACTTTCGACGTAAACTCTGCATTGCGTTGAATGCGCGTTGCGAGAGGACGATCCGTTGTATCGTGTTTTCGGTAGATCGGAAACATAACCAAAAAAGGCAATTGATGAGTGACTGATACAAATGAGACAACATATATCATAGAAAAGTGAGAGATGACGATATATCTTCCGGCTTAATAAGAGCATATAGATTTCGGGTAATCGAATTTTATCAATGGAAATATGTTGGCTGGCTTCGTAAGTCAGAAAAAAAAACAAACAGCAGAAAACAATGTAAACGGCATTGTGGAGTGCGGAGACAAAAATATGTTGCTCACAATCGATGGAAGAATCGTCCGTTTTTCTCCTTTGTGAAGATATATTATCCCTTCGTTTATCGAACGTTGTCAAAATCGTTCCCACATTTTATCACTGTTACTTTTTGTCATGTTAAATATATCGTGAATGTTTAGCGAATGGGTAAGGCCAGTTATAACATGATGATATATAAACCATGCGGCGGGACGCAAAACCTTGCAGCCATTCTACCGATGTGAAGTGGGGTACAGTGGATTCACGAACAGGCACGACGGGTAGAGTTTTTTTTTTTCTTCTCCACGGATCTCTGATCGCGTGAAGGTATCACCGATACTTACACACACCCGTGCGTTATCCACTGCTATAACTGTTCGTAAATATTTTATTCGCATATGCGTATATCCATGCACGTAAAATAATGTCACACGGATGTACAGCTTTACGTATATACAGGGTGTCCCAGCTAAGAATGTCATCCATGAAATGGGAGATAGAGGGTGAAATTCTAAGAGGATTGATATAAGCATGTTTGGGTCCCGGATGAACCCCTGAATTGTTATTAATTTTTTACGGTAGCCAATCGGATGCGCCTGAGCCGGAGAGTCCGCATGGTGGGGGTACCGCCACCGACGCAGGCCCGTCTCCGGGCGCGTCTGATTGGCTACCGTAAAAAATTAATAACAATTCAAGGGTTCATCTGGGACCCATACATGCTTATATCAATCGTCTTAGAATTTCATCCCCTACCCCACATTTCAAGGATGACATTTTCAGCTGCGACACCCTGTATATTGATATATGCGATGAAGACACACTTCGATTTAACATTCCCGACGACTTTGTATTATCTGGTGTAAAACATTAAATCCTCCTCATTCTGTTAAAGCCAATTAGCAAATGATAATTGTAATCAGCTTCCGTGAAGAACATCAATCTTGATTCCGGGTTACCACGTGAAACTTCCCCTTGCGCTAATTAAAACGAAAAACAATTCAGAGAACGTAAAAAAGTACCAACCGGAAAATGTAATTCGTTTTTAATACAGACATGGACCGTGTATATGCATCGCGTGCGAATCGACTATAATAAGGAGACATAGGAATAGATCGATGCCCGGCGGTTACACGGAAGGATTTCGTTACTTTTTTCATTCTTGCGATGCTTAGTACGTTGCATTTAAAAATTATATTGTGAAAATTACAACATGGGCCGAATTTTCAATGAAGGTGAAAGATTGCGGGCCATGAAAATGTCTATTTTCATGGAATAGTCGAAGGACATGTCGAAGACGTACCACGTGACACACGTGTGCGAGAGAGATAGTCGAAATTTTTTTATAGCAATTTCTCAAGGACGAAACATTTTTATCGTAAAATTCAAGCATCTATTTCGATCTCTATGAATTCTACAAAGACTGATGCTCGATTTTTTCACCATAAACTTAATTGACGCTGAGAAAACGGATTTCGAAAATTTGTGAGGTTATGTCGATGTTCGTTATGCTCTTAAGGTCCAGACATGTTTTTAAATGTATTTTCTCTCATTTTGGGATTCGTTCATTAATCGATCGGCGTTAATTCTGTCGCAAAGTAATTGTAGAACTTCAATCACTGTCGTATCCATGAGCATAGTGATAAACCTTTCATCTGCGTTCGTTCGATGCTGCGAAAGGAGCGATTCAAAATTCGATATAAAGTAACGGTTGAATTTTTCACAAATATAAGGAACTTGATAAAATGCGAAAAAAAAATATACGATGATAATTTTACATCAGCGCATCCCTGGTGGGGATCGAACCCACGACCTTTGGATTAGAAGTCCAACGCGCTATCCTCTGCGCCACAGGGACTTGGTGACGAGAGTTCGCGTCAGACCGTATACGAGTTGACGCGCGAATTTCTTGTTTTGTTGTAGATGGCGCCAACAGTGCATCTAGCATCCCTTACGTCTGCAGTGCCGTAACAAATGTAAACATTTTCATTCCTTGGCGTATAAACCAAAGCTCACCAATTTTTTGTATTTTCAATTTAAGATTAATATTTATGGACATTTATGGCTAATAATACGTTCCTTCCTGCAAAACTTTTTTTTACGTTTGCTTGAAACATCTCGAGCTGCGTGCTGACGGTTTTTAGGTAAAAATAATTTTACTGCCCGCTAAAAAAGTTGAACCTCATTATGTATTCATGTACATCGAAATCTCCACGAAGTTGTGACGAAACTTCAACTTTACGAAACTTTAAAATATCTGAATATTTTTTCCAATCAAATGTACAAAATTGATGAAATAAAAAGAACGGTTTTCACTTTTAAACACATTTCAAGAATAATTTGATTTTAAATGGTTATCTATGCATGCTTTACGGAACAGTTTAGATATATCACAGATAATAATCGAACATAATTCTTGAACAAAGTTGAGCTTTTAAACAGTGATCAATTCGAAATAGTAGAACCACTCCACATTGATCACTTTCGATGGCAAGCGATTTTCGACATTTTAGCCGAAATAAAACATATTCTTAAATTCGCGTAAAATTTGATTTTTTGATAATTTGGAAGATATAAAATACTTCAGTTTGATTTCGATGATTTCTTCAAAATAATCCACGCTTACGAAGTATTCTGTGTAGATTTAAAAAAAATTCGTTAATCACGCATGTGCCCCCTCGAGACGATTGTCAGGAACGCTCCTGTGTTTTACATTCGCGTAGTCAACACAACGGTGACTGCGGTCGTCGAGGGTTTTTCGGGGGGTACGTAGGCATCGGTAGAGTGTTCGGGGGTTAGGAAAAGAAAGTGTTGAAAAAAAGAAGACTGTTATTATCGAGTGTCGATTCGAGTCATAGTGTAAAAAGGAGATAGCGTCTCGGCGATAGAAACAAAAGTGTAAGACGTAAAGTTTCGTTTCTTCGTGGAGAATGGGTTAAGACGCGATAGTTGGACGCTCGGCCGTTTGGGGGAGGGGGTGTTTCGTTGAGCGGGGCTGAAACAGATATCGAGGAAACCCAGGGTAGTGTTTGCCGTGGCGCCGAATTTGTGGGAATACACGGTGTCCTATCGCGTCACGATTGGTCTTGCAAATTCGCCCAAAAAAAAAACGAAACACCCTGGGTTCAGCATCGTTTTCAAAAAAGCCCAAAAATGAAGAATCGTAGTGTAAATTGAAAAGTGAAAAAGGGCGCGAGTGAGATAGAACAATTTGGGCTGCTATTGTCCTGATCCGTGTGTGTGCGTGTGTTTGTCCTACGTATATATTTTTTGTACCTACATGTGTCTCGTGGTGGACCAAGATGGCGGCCCTCGAACATATGACGACTATGAATAGCGGGACGATTAATCGAGTAAAAAGTTTAACAAAATTCATATTACCATTAAAAAACATTATAACGAGATCAATCAATTTTGCCGCAATGACAGTTTTAAGAATAAATACGAATCGGCTCGATGGTAGTTTTGCGTCGCTTTTATGTTTTCGATATTGTCATCGATCGAACCGTTGCCAATCATCGTTCCTAAATTCGCTTTTGACGTATCCTTGTTTATCACCGATCGTTGTTTCAACCACGGCAATAGCGAATCATCGATCGCAGTGACTTCCGGTTATATCCGGTCTGCATCGTTGCCAGAGTTTCGAACGATTACGGCGAGTCACGGAAAATCGGTGGCGGCAGGACACGTTCCCGCGATAACGCTGCCCGAAGCCATGATAATACACCGAGGCCAATTATGGCCACGAAGCATCCGAAGAGTACGTGCTGGCGCTGCTCCGGCTGCTGCGCCTTCGTGAACTCTACTACTTTCGTACCCGAATCCAATATTTGCCAAGCTTGCGGAGAGGCGTCGCTCAAACGAGAGACCCCAACGGCCGAGGGTTCCTCTCCGGGCTCGCCGGAAAGAACCGGCGCGACGGGCAATTTTCGACCTTCCGACTCGTCCGTTCCTACCTCCTCCGTCAGCACGTCTCCCTCCTCGTCTTTGTCCTCTTCCTCCCCGACTTCCCTGCCGAATAATCGATCCGACGTACCTGACTCTACCGTCGTCCAAGATGGTGCGACGCTCGAAAGCAACGAGGAGAACGCTGGTCATGCCAGCTTCTCGGAGGAACAACATCACACGTCGTTCGTTGCTCTTGGGTAATTTTTTTCTCGATTCTTAAAAGTCGTTACGTGTTTGCCGGATTACACGACAAAATATCACCGACGAATAGGGATGCCACATGTTCAGGGTTAGACCGGACAATCCGGGCTTTTTATGCTTGTCCGGTCGCAAAATTCTTGGTAACCCGAAACTTGGTGAATTTTGAAAAATACAACTTGTCCGGTTTTTTCTTTGAACACAACTGGCATCCTTACCGAAGGAACATAACGATAATAACAGATCCCTGAGAAGCTTGGAAACAAACTAACCCAAACACACAATGAGGTTAAAGTTTGCAACGTTACAGCGTAACGAAAATCATTTTTTTGACTCCTTTATTTCTTTTTCACCGCAATCGTAATTAAAATACCTCAATAATTGTACAAATCTTTATTGGGACATCCTAGAATTCGAATCTGACAAAAAATATTTCGCCTGATAATAGATGTAGGGAGGTGAAAAAATGAGACAAGAAATTTCGTTGCGTCGCAACTTTGCGAACTTCAAGTCTGAATATATATAAACAAACACACGAACAAACCCAAACAAACTCAAACAATGATGATTTCTTCGGATGATGTTTTGTCGTGTGATATGACACGCTATTCAAAAAGTATACGCTATTTACCATTTTTACCATTTTTATTCCATATATGGTAAAACATTCATTTTCGATAATACAAAAGTTCTCGAAACGATATAATCTTTATTGCATTCCAACGATGGAAATTCTAAATTTATAAAAACCCATTATTTTTCCATTTTGTGTTGAGTATGTTTCGTAGATTCCTCCAGCTTGGATATTATTCCCTTTGGACCAGTTCATGAGAATATTGTTTAGTCTGAACTGGAAATTAGTCTTTGTTGATCGGATGTTACATCCAGTAGATGAAAGGATTTTGCACTATGTAGTAAACCCTCTTAAAGTATACTTTATTTAATTTCGTCGTTTTAACTAATATCATAAAATCCAAGAACTTTTCGTGGTAAATTGTTCATCGATCGATAATCAATTGTATGCGATAATCAATGGTGAATAACGATTTTCCTAATGCTAATGTTTTAAATCTTCCTTAATACGATACAGTTATTTTCTTATAGATACATCACCAACATAATAAAAATCTTGATGCATTGTTGTTTTGTTTATTTTCAAATCGATGGAAATTTTTATTTGCAAATTCAGTATGCAATTTTATTATGCAAATTTTATTGCAAATTTAATATGCAAACTTTTGGATTGATTTTTTAATTTGACGAAAAAGTTACAGACTTTGAATTTTCAATAATTTTGTTTTTATTCTTGAATTATTCATTTATTTGCATTATGCACATGAGAATGAAAAAAAATAACGAAAAAAATAGTGAAGACTGTTCGAGGTTGTTCATTTGGTTAAACATCGTGTACAAACAAAACTTGATGAAAAGTATTACAATTATTCGCTACGTGATTGCATTGCGATCAATTAGTACGTCGCTTGAATTATATTTATGGTGGCATGACATAATATCACACGACAAAATATCATTGTTTGGGTTTGTTTGGATTTGTGTGTTTGTTTGTGTGTTTTTGTATGTTCGTTTGGGTTTGTTTGTTTCCGGGCTTCATGGGGATATTTTATCGGACGATTTATTATATGGCTGAATATTCTTGTATACCGATAAAGAATCGTGCCAAAAGTGCATACAGAGTTAAATATAGTGTAACAAGATAAAGGTATTACAACTCGTAACGGAAAAAATAAAATTGCAATTGCGAATTGTAATCATTTCAATTGCAATAAATTGCAAATCGAAAATTGTAATGATTACAATTGCCATAAATTGCAAATTGGAAATTGTAATGATAGCAATTGCAATAAATTGGTAATTGGAAATTGTAATAATTGCAATAAATTGCAAATTGTAATAATTCCAATAAATTGCAAATTTTTATAATTGCAATAAATTGCAAATTTTAATAATTCCAATTGCAATAAATTGCAAATTCCAAAAATCATATTTCAACCTACCATAAAAATCATCCCGTATATTCCACAGATTCGACATAAGCGAGTCGTTCCCATCACGGGACGAAACTCAAAGAAGAACATTGTACCGTCGTGGATCTTGGCCGATCGTGAGTTGCTGCGGTTCATCGATACCGAAGAGATCGTCATCCTTGCCACTATTGGTGACACGATGGACCTGTATCCGTTGTTTGCAGACGAATAGTTGCAGCGCCGCGCCACTGTGCGCCGCGTGTGGTGCAAGTTCGTCGATAGCTCAAACGAATGGAAAATTGATCGGAGTGCGTCGTGGGAAGAGATTAAACGCATTAAAATTGGTTAGTTCGAGGCAGCAGGATCATCGATCGATCGAGTCTATCGGAGTCTCGATTTCCGGTCGTCGAATATTCGATATCGGAACGACGAGAATGGCACAATTGAGCGGTTTGAGTCGAGGTGATCGGGGACAGTCGAATCGTGAAGAATGGCGTTTACCGCCGGTCGAAACGATGGATTCCCCAGGTATCTCATATCCGGGTATACCCGAGACTGCGCAATGTTCACCAAAGAGACCCTATCGTACATCGGTTTACGAGCGTGTCAAATCGAAAGTGAGCAGATCTTTATCGAACGGTTCCGTAGTACCGAAACTGGACGAACAGCACGTAATTCAGCGTCCAACGAGTTTGATAGTTTCCGAAGCTAAGCATAACGAAGAAGATGACGAGGATGACGAGCTGTGGAGTTGCGACAATTGTACACTCGACAATTCCTCCGTTCAGGAACAATGCGAAGCCTGTTACGCGCAGAGAAGTTCAGGAGCTTGTAGCGGAGTGGTAATAAGCGTTCCATCTTGGGAGCCAAGACCTCTGTCTTCGGCTGGACCATTGGCCTATCGAAGATCGTATTCCGAGGTAGACGCGGTTGCTAGAGCGACGCGAAAGAAAGGTACGAATCGTCGAAGCTTGAACGACGAGGATCCACCCGCTGTACCACCTCATTCGATAGCCTTCAATTCTCGACCAAAATATTCCTACATAGGTATTACGGATCCTGACGTACCACCACCGTTGCCCAAAAAACAGGGTTCTGCCGGTGTTACCGGTAATAGTAACAAACTCGGTCTGACAACAGCTAGGGCTCATAGCGAATCAACCAGTCCTGTCGATACGACGGCAAACGCTGCTTCCACGAGTCCTCTTAAACGAATGTGGATTTGTCGTCAATGCTCGTACTCTTATAATCCTTTGTGGTCAACGGCTTGTGATATTTGCGGATCGGCTCGATCACCAGCTTCTCTTTCACAACCTAGCGTTATTACCGTTACTAAGGATACGACGAATTTTCGAGCGACTACTACTGCTGAATCACCGATCGTCGTTTCGCGCGATAGCGTTCGTTACACACCACCTAAAACGGCTACACTCGCGACTGCCGAATCCGATCTCGAAGATCAAATCGAACAAATACCACCTTCGTGGACTTGCAAAAAGTGTACTCTTTTGAATGCGTCTTCGCGTAACGCTTGCGAAGCTTGCGGAGGTTCGAAATTACGCAGTGTTACTCATGTTGAAGATCCGACTTTGCGCAAGGGAGAAAGTTGGGTTTGTCCCTCGTGTACTCTCAGGAATCCACTTACAGCACAGAATTGTAACGCTTGTAAAACTCTCGCTGATTTTCTCGAAGTTCCGAAATTGGAAACTCGTGTTTCCGGTCAGAAAAGTCCTTCGCCACGTTCGACCGCTTCTCATGGACATCCGAGAATCAATTTGACTCCGAGACATCGGAATTCTGTTAGGCGTAACGGCGGTTCTCTCGTTGGGGATAAAATATCGAGAAGCAAGGAAAATACAGCTACCGGAAATACCGGTGTTATTGGTCATACTCAATGGCAATGCAAACTTTGCACTTATGAGAATAAAAGTACGAACGGGATTTGCGAGATGTGCCAAAGCTCGAAAATACTCTCGAAACTGGCGAACGACAGGCCCAGAGTTTCGGAACCTGGCACGAGCACTTTACGCATTCAACGTCAGGAAAGCGTCGTTATGGAAAATTTGAGACGCATCGAAGAACGCGAAGCACTCGAAAAGTGGGAAAGAATCGTTCGATACTGCAAAGAAACTAACGAACCATTCGTCGATGATTCGTTTCCACCAGCACCCAAATCTCTGTATTACAATCCCGCTGATACCAAGGATAATCACGTGGTACAGTGGCGAAGACCAAACAAAATTAACGTTGATTCTAGCGTTGATTCGAAATTACCATGGGCTGTATTTAGGACTCCATTGCCATCCGATATTTCTCAAGGTGTTTTGGGTAACTGTTGGCTACTCTCGGCATTAGCTGTTCTCGCTGAAAGCGACGAACTCGTCAAGAGGGTACTCGTCATGAGGGAAACTTGTCCAGAGGGTGCTTATCAGGTTAGACTCTGCAAGGATGGTAAATGGACCACCGTACTCGTTGATGATCTTCTTCCCTGCGACAAGCGAGGACATCTCGTTTATTCTCAGGTAAACGTAGCCATTTATCGAGTACGGTATAATCTCACTAATCCGGCACTTTGATAGATCGATGCGTCCAATAATCCGGCACTTTCATATATAGACACATCCGGTAATCCGGCACTTCGATAGATAGGCACGTCCAATAATCCGGCACTTTGATAAATCGACGATCCAATAATCCGGCACCCTCTGGTTTTTAATAGTACCGGATTAGTGAGATTATACTGTACTAGAGAGCTAGGAAGCTTCAAATCAGGAATATCATTTACAAACTCGATAATCATGGGTTTCTTATAATTTTTGTTTTTATTGGAAGAATTCACAGGTATTTGGATATTTAGACGTGTTTTGTTTCGTATTTTAATAGTTCGGACGAAATATGTGCACTTTTTCATGCAAATTTTCTATTCGTTTACATTAAGGGTTCGTCTCAATGTGAAATTTTCAAAAAAATCTTTTTTTTTTGCATTATTGTATAGGATACACTGTTCTAAACATGGTTTCAAATTTTCGAATCGAAATTCAAATTATTACCGTCGCTACAGCGTTTCTGGTAGAAAGGGAACGGAGTCAATCTTTAAACGCGTTTTTCTCGGAATGGTGTTTTTCAAAACGGGGTTCACTCTCAAATGAAGAGTTTTGAAGATATCTATTTCCAATTTTGAGAGAACATTTTTAACGTCATTCTTTATCGCGCTACAGAAGCTTTTTTTAAAATCTTCCTATTTTTTTTTACGAAAAACTGTCGAAAAAAGTGCCAAATTCGATACTTTTCGTTCAAACCGCCGCCATTTTGTCAAATTTAAAAAAACCTCCATAGCGCGATAGCGACTTTCCTACAGATTAATAATCTTTTTGAAACTTTTGTTTCAAATCAAAATTGCGGCCGCAATCGTGGACATCGTACTATTTTTTTTTAACGTGTCGTTTCAACAATTTATTTAATTATTATATACTATATAAGAGACCGTAAAAAAAATCATTTTGTATTCGGCATGAATGTATTTATGTATAAAAAGAAAACCAGATTGATTAGTTTATTACAACATTCAAAAAAAAATCGCCAAAATCAGTGATATTTCGAAAGGGTCACACTGAGACGATTCCTTGATGTTTAGAAGATTTAAAAAAATTGCCACACTGCTGGAATTCTTCCTCAAGTTGTGATTATAGAAAAAAACAAAATTATTCTTTAAAGCAAAACTCATACGCTGTTGGTGAACCAGGTTTTTTGAAAAACGTGCAAAATGCAGCAAATGACAGCTTAATGAAGCTTCGTTCAAAAACTTCTTATACGATGGTATTCGATGTGTCCGTTTGGACCGTCCGGAGACGTTTTTAAGGTCCCTTGATTAAACCTTGTTTTCCCTTGGTATTTAGGCAAAGAGAAAACAGCTTTGGGTGCCTCTGATCGAGAAAGCAGTCGCGAAGATTCACGGCTGCTACGAAGCCCTGGTGTCAGGCCGAGCAATCGAAGGATTGGCCACCCTTACAGGTGCTCCTTGCGAAAGTGTTCCGCTCCAACCCTCGGCAGTACCGAGCGAGGACGAGCTCGACAAGGATCTCATTTGGGCGCAATTGTTGTCGTCGCGTCAAGCCATGTTTCTAATGGGCGCTAGCTGCGGAGGCGGTAACATGAAAGTCGACGAGGAAGAATATCAGCGAAAGGGATTGAGACCGAGGTTAGACGGGAAATAAATAAGTATTAAACGTCAGTTGCTTTAAGAGGGAGCCGCACACCCTCCCCTCTCGTCGGTCGATCAAGATAGTTTATCACGGATTTCCGAAACGGCTGTTCAGAATTTCATGAAATTTGACCAGACAATGTCAAATTGATAGACGATCGGCTGTATTCTCCCCAAATTTAGCAAATCGAAAAAAAATTACAGACTGTATTACCACGCGAGCGTCGTGATGGAAATGCAAATG
>JAPYZJ010001062.1:0-31557 GCA_030522765.1 Ophioninae sp. B BG-2022a | reverse complement strand
TTGAAACATATCTTTTTCCTTACTTCTTCACGTAATCCGGGATAACTTCTTAAATAATGGCGTGATTTGAATGAATTTGGTATCAATTTAAAGTTAACCGCTTAACCTTTCAAATGGTACCATTTTTATTATTCTTAACTATATATTAAGTACTCAAGATCGCGCGGAATCAATTCCAGGTAAGTGATTCGATACTTTTGCTCGCGAGTGTACTACAAACCTAATGAACTATGTAATAATATTAAAACTTAACATAGTATTTAAAAAAATACAAAATAATGATACGATACATAAATAAAATAATATTGATTATAATAATCAATAATAATAAGAATACATTTAAATTAAGAGTGAAAAATTGACATTTCGGTGGTGTCGAATTGGCACATGGACTCGTTTGACAATAGAGGTCCAGAGAGAGAGAAGAGAAAAAGAATAGACATTCCACCCCTCAGTTGCTCGGAGATATCTATCAAGCTATACATATCTACATTTCTGTTTCTCGCTCCTAATCGATCATTGACCTCGTTCCATGAAAATACCCATTGACGCGATGGTAGCTGCGTCGATGCATGGATACATATGATGCACGTGTGTGCACTTGTATTTGTGTGCTGGAATATGTAACTTGTATATTTCAGTCTATATGTATACATAATACGTATACATAAGCGAATTGGGTATATCGCGAGGATCGATCAATAGTTCACGAATCGACTGCACACGGTAACGTCAAGTGCCAGTTAACTTGTTAAAAAGGTCAACACACGTCAGGGTGAGATAAGAAAAATGCTCCGAGAGTTAGATGCCAAGGGATGAGACTCGATTAATTGCCACGTTATTCGCGAGCAGCCATCATACCTTGAGATCTTGATGGAAACCCATCCCCATTTGTTTCATCCTGTCCAGCCTCCTTGGTGGCGTTTCAAACATTGCTAAACGCAAGTATAGGTAAAGGTTCCTATTTTTGCCTCGACCACATCGAGTTTCGAACGTCTGAAGAATTGATGTAATGGTGACCAGGGAGTCGAAAGGAAAAGCTTGACCTCAGTGTTTTTTCCAATGAATATGGAATTCGTGTGATTAAAAAAACGGTGACAACTTACTATATAGGTTTTATCGTTGAATTTTATTTTCGAAAAAACTTAAATTTTTTTTTTTCGTCTGTCATGATGGTACACATGTTCCCAAACCATATTGACGTTGTCAGCCATTTGGCATGTTAGGTACCTAACCTATGTAAAGCCCATCGTATTTGTTTTTTAGTACAAAAAAAAAACTATGAATGTTGAAATGAAACAAAAATGTGTATTTCATCATTTATTCAATAATCTACAGATTAATAATAATTTTGGTTCAGAAAACAGTGTTCACTATTAACTATGAGCTTTTTTTAAAAAAGCGTCTTCTGGGCCTTATTCAGACCACTGTTCCTAACAAGGCCATACCCGTTATAACTTCGTACAAAAAAATATATACAATCTTCAATTTTTAACTTAAATTTTTAGAACAACATGTATAGTGCTGATAAACCACGACATATAATTAGAATAAAGATTCACTAAGTAATATTGAAAACATTTTTTGTTTTCGAAAGTTTTTGTCCGTCGAAATTGAATAAACGCCTACGTCCGACTACATGCGCTGCCTTCTACCGACTGCAAATTTGTTTGGGTTCGCCTCAGCGCGGCGGTTGGCAATTGCAGCCATTCAAAGTTAGACACTCGAGGATGAGAGAGCTTAATCCGTGTGACTTTGCAGTTTTCGATATTTAAAACGTGGGCTTTATTAGGCACTGGGCTTTAAATGGGTCAGGTACCTTTAAGTTTATTTTTGGCAGATATAAAGGTTAAACGCGTTTCGGTGTGCTTGGCGATTGTTTGCTATCTAAAACGATAATGCACCTGCTCACGCGTCGTTGCTTCTTCGTGATGATATCGGCGACAAACAACACCGCAATCATGCCTCAACCACCGTATCCACCGGACTTGGCCACCCGCGACGCTTTATCCGTACCCAAAACTGAAAAGAGGCATGGAAGGACGAAGATTTTCCACTATTGAGGAGGTAAAGATCGCATCGCTGGGAAGGCTCGAGGCTATCCCAAAACGCTCATATCAGAAGTACTTCGAGAGTTGGAAAAAGCACTGGCACAAGTGCTTTCTTCAATCTGCTGACAATCCAAGCTGCTGGAAAAACAGATATTCATGAATAAACGAATATTTCTCGAGAATAATAACGTCACCTTATTTTCGTACCACGTCTCGTAGTTCGTTAATTTTATTTTATGCTCGAAAAATCAAGCCGAGTGATTTCACGGGTTCCAGGACCATTTGAAATCAAGTCAATTGTAGACAAAAATGCCAAAGCGGGGTGCTTAACATTTCCAATTGACTAAACATTCGATCTACATAGGAATGAAGCAAACGCCCATATGTACCTTTATTCCCAACCGATTAGATGACCCCATTCATTGATGCCCCATTCATTGGGCCATTGATGGCCCGCACTAATGCCTCGAAATAATTACTAAAAAATTACCGCATTAATTTACTCGAAATCCCAAACGTCCGCTCAAGTTTAATACCACTGCTTCCGATATTGGATCAACCAAGTGATGGGCTTTGGACAGCTTGCTCCTTTTTTGACGCACCCTTCCTTTGCGCGCCAGGGAGACCGAGTCTCCCTTTGTACCAATGAATGTAATTGCGAATGACAGTGTTGCACCCCAAGTTATATTATTCCTTTTCTTTCCGTAGAATTCTTTGAAGTCTGAGAAATTTTACATCGATGAGGAGACCAAGTGGAAGATGAGGGCTAGTGTCTCCTTAGACGTGCTCCCTTCCACCGTGCCACCTATTTTCTTTGTTCTTTTGCAAGCCACGAACGCGGCGAGAAAATGTAACTTCGAAGCGTGAAAAGGATTGAAAGGGGAAAAAAACGAAGAAAACGGAAGGAGGACCAACGCGAGGATTTCTTCTGAGCGGGCGTTGCACAATCTTGACTCACCCATGCACCTTCAAGCCATCACCGAGACACTTTAATGCTGTTCATTAGCAGGAGATTGAACGAGGGGGTAAAAAGTGGTTCGGGGCACGATCTTTACTTCGAAACTACCGCCCACCCCCTCAACCGTGCCAAGGACACTAAATGCATAAATTTAACGTCGTTCAAAACGTCCACACCAACGACCCGGATTTGCTATGCCAATTACACTGTAGTGCGCACTTAAATAAAAAATGTATTGCTGAAATAATTTCTTTGGCTTATTAAATGCCACCCCTCGTTTTGAAATAGCTGCTATTTAACCTGTAATGGTCACCCGGGGTCCAGTGTACCTCAGGCAAATTTTCTAGGGATACGGAAAAAAAGGATCATTGAGAATCGAACTTGTGTTGTCACGTGTTGTTGTTTGGACCTACTCCAACACTATTTAATAAAAGTCAGCACTATTTGCTACTTGCAGGTAGCAAATAGTGCTGTTCATGAAAATTATATTTTTTTTCTTGAAAATATACTATTTCAAGAGTAACATAACAGAGGTTTTTTGCAATATCGTCAAAATCAAAATGTATATGAATGTTTCAATTAAAATTGGAGTTCGTTCTTTTTTCTAATTGTTTTTTCACCATATTACAATTTTTAAACGAAAGATAAAACGTATACATTACTAAAAAAAAATTGGAAATAGAATACTCGTCTAAGATTTGCATCAATAAATCAAGTAGAACGCAAATAGCAACAAGTTTTCGGCATGGGGTCCACCATACCCCATGTGACCATTACGTGGCGTATAGGAGGTGGGACCATTACGGATTAAATTGACATAAATCATAAATCATATTAGTCCAGAAGCTCCGGGAAACGCTCTCTATATTTTTTCGTACATTTCGCCGGGAAATAAACCAATATAAAATAAAATAAAAACTCAATACGAGAAGAAACGTAGACCACAGTGTATGGTGCAAAAACAATATCAATGTAAATTATTACATAAAAATGATAAACAATATTAACATAAATATAAGTAAAAAGGACAACAAATATACAATGAACAAAACACATTAAACAAAATAAAATAAACTGAAACGAGAAAACTACGAATTGAATAATGACATAGAAATAAAAAATTTAAAAACTATCAAGATAAAATACAAATGGATAAACGGGGCATAGGGTAAACTGACTGTAGTTGATCGTCAGAGAGAAACAAGGAATAGGAATATTTACTTTGAGGCTTGCGCAGGCGCAGGTATTACTAAGAGCAAGAGTTTGTCAAAAAAGGTCGAGTTCATCTTAACTGTTTTGCTGTCGACTCGTATATTTTTTTAAGGCTTTATATTTTTTATTTTATCCATCTTAGTTTTTAAAAAGCAATTGTTATGATTGCATTTTGCATTTCTAGATTTTTCAATTTTTCAAACAGCTATTGTAATTTTTTCATTTAAAATTTCTTGAATGATTCACGAGCAACGTTTTTTTCCAACCTCCTCAGTTCACATGAACCCTTTCTGGTATTTTGCATTTTTAATGGACCGTACATGCTTAAGGATTAGGGGAGATACCCACGTATATTCGGTGTGTAATGGCCATACCGTATTGTATGTAAATAATTCATTTCTTTAACATTTGTTTAAATTCTTAAAGCTATTCAACGTTGTTCTTTAGAGCTAAGAAGAAGTTTCAATTACAGCCCGGAAATGGTTTCTGATGGGGCTTGAGAGATGAAGCACTCCCAAAGAATGTTCATTAATAACACAACATTTTACATTCGACTCATCCACAAGACATCCTAGAGTAATACGATTTCCGATTCAGTTTCAGAAGTTTCCATCGAGAATTTTACTGTCAATGTTTCACTATCAACTTCCGAATGAAATATCGAATGAAATAGAGACAAAAAAAACAATACGAGAAAACAAAAAAACAATACCCCATGAATTAAAATGAGACATTGATTGCGCCTAGTAATAAAGGAACAATCACAAAGAAACGCGCAGCGGAAAAAATCGCTAAGAGTAGATCTGAGAATAGTAATAATAGCAAAGAACCAGTAGTGAGCGATTTGTCACACTAAGCAGTGAATGCATAAGTAAATAATTATATACGTTCATTGTGGAAAAACTTATTACAAAACCGATTCGCTCGAAACTGGCTTGAGTAAGCCAGTTTCGAAAACAAAAAATATTTTCAATATTACTTAGTGAATCTTTATTCTAATTATATGTGCTGGTTTATTAGCACTATACATGTTATTATGAAAAATTTAAGATAAAAATTGACGACTATATATATATTTTTTTTGTACGACGTTACAACGGGTACGGCCTTATTAGGAACAGTGGTCGGAATAAGGCCCAGAAGACGCTTTTTTAAAAAAAGCTTATAGTTAATAGTGAACATTGTTTTATGAACCAAAATTATTATTAATACGTTGATTATCGAATGAATGATGAAAGAAACATTCTTGTTTTATTTCAACATTCACAGTTTTTTTTGTGCTTAAAAACAAATAAGCTGGGCCTGACATGGGTCAGGTACCTTACCTATGTGCCAACTTTAGTTACACGGAAATTGTAGCAAATACGATTATATGTGGTGAAGATGAGGCTAGAAAAAAATTACAATCGAAAGGCAATCGAAAAACTAAAACAAACTCAAATGTCGATTTATGGGCATATAAAAAATCGACACATACCTTATAAGTTTTCTAAATCACGTTTCTCATCAGCGGCTAAGTCTTCAATAAAAAATCGGGTATCGATCTTTGTAGAATTTATAGGTGCGGATATTGATGCTTTTATTTTACGATAAAAGTTTTTAATCCTTCAGCAATGGCGGCTTAAAGATTTCGGATATCCCTCTCGCACTCACGTGTTACGTGGTATAAACATATTCTACACAACTTCAATCATTGGCCATTTCTCCTCTACTCTTATGGTCACCACTCACCTGACATTCCAGAAGAGGTGACTAAGCCCGATATTTAACCCGTAATGGTCACACGTCCGATACGCCACGTAATGGTCACATGGGGTATAGTGGACCCCACGTCAAAAACTTGTTGCTATTTGCATTCTACTTGATTTATTGATGCAAATCTTACACGAGTTTTCTCTTCCATATGTTTTTCAAGTAATAGAATCATTTTTCCTTTCGTTTTTAAATTTTAATATGGCAAACAAACAATTAGAAAAAAGAGCAAAAAAAACCCCAATCTTCATTGAAAAATTCATATAGGGGAGACCGGGGCAAAATGGTATAGCTAAGACAAAACTTGTTATACAGGGAAAGTTAAACTCTTTAATGACATTCTTTAACAAAAGAGGTAACAATTATACATTTCTCTCTTATAATTCACCGTTGTAGCATGCGAAATCAAATAACTTTTTTTGGCAAACAATGAAAAAATAAAATCTCAGCCCGATTCTCAATGATATATTCCTACAAAATTTGCCGGGGGTCCACTGGACCCCGAATAACCATTACGCGTTAAAATTAAGTAGGGGAGATTAGTCCAAAACCGGGTATGAGGGTTATACCGGGACATTGGTTCTTAGCCTTCTTCTCGATTCAAACTTCGCGCGCTTTTGTAACCTGCTGTTGGCCATCTTGATTAGTTTGTCAACAAAACGCGAGTGGTGTCGCTGCGTGCTCATTCAAAATATTCGGAAAAAAAGATTTTCTGTTGTGTTTATCTAAGATTCCACGAGATTCACAAGTGCTATAGATTATTGAAATGGTTAGGTAAGTAAAATTTGTTTTTCAGTATCGATTAAGCATGTTTGGAAGTATAAATTAACATTTGTAAACTGTTGTTGTTGTTGCCCCGTTGTTAAGGGGCAAAATCGGGTACAAGATGTTGGTATACCCGGTTTTGGACAAGGGTAGAGGCAAAACCGGAAAAACATAACTTTTATAAGTTGATTTATTTTTGTTACTTATAGTTAAGAGAAAAGTGATCTCTATACGCAATTATGTGATGCATAAACTAAGCCAAATGGTCATTATTAAAGTAGATTATTCTTTTGAAAATCTTATACTTTATTTGAAATTTCCCTTAGCGACCCGGCTTTACCCCACTTTCCCCTATTTTACAAAAATACTTATTTTTACATGCGCCTTGTGATAAGTCAATTTATGTAATAATAATAACAATAATCTTCTACGCTATCACAATAATGATAATTGTATTAATCTTGTGAAAAAACTTATGTTAATCAAAATGTTAATGGAAATATAGATAATTAAAAAAAAAAGGTTATACTTCTAGTATGGCGGATCTGAGAAGAAAACACGTGGTTTAACTAAACCGGATTTAAGCTACGTAGACTTGCATTTATGAATGCACGACTTTATGTTATACGTAACGATCGGAACAGTAACCAAAATCACTGCTGGAACGTAAATTTGTGTGTCAGTGTGCATGTGTGTGCGTAACGATACGAAAACCTCACGGACCACAGCTGCATGGTTCGAGTGGTTGTACCTCGTGGTGTTATATATCGCGCTTCAGGGGGTTGGTTGAGAAGCAAATAGCTACCGTTTGCAAACATCAAAGCAATCCCTTTGGGTAAAAGTGGGAAAGAGGGTGACGGAGAGAAGAGAGATAAAATTTATCGCGCGCCCGCTTTAGGTTTGCATAAAATATATAATGGATGCATAACGATGTGGGGGACCGATCTATAAACTTGGCAGAAAGACCGTGTCATGCCCTCCGCCACTTTCGTTCAAAGTGCCAGTTGTAAAGGTTGAATCCCCGAATTAACATAAAGTTATGACCTCCTCCTCAACGTTTTATCGGATTTCACGAGATTCCGATAAAAGATCGCGGCAATTTTTCCGCACCCGACAGTCATGAATATTATTATTGCGTCACTTGTTGAAAACAATGTTACGATAATTATCGCAATGAATGTAATTGTCATTCACAAAAACCGTGTAACTTTGAAACCACGAAAAAAAAAAGAAAACACTCGCTGTCTCACCGCAGGCTCGAATAATCTTTCAACAACTCTTTCCACTTCCGGTTTGTCATTAGCAGTAGCCCACACTCCAGCGATTTTTCGACTATCCAAAGTGTTTCCAACTGCCAACTAGATAAATCCCACGAAAGTGTACGATTCAACGTGAGCTTTTTCATTGGACACTTGTTACCTACGTTGTTTATGATCGTCGAGTATATTCTCAAGCTGAGTACGAAAATGCTCAATTTTCCGAGGCTATAAATACCACGTGAGGTACCTCATCCATGGAAGGTCCACCTTATTTGTTTTGAAATACAACAAAAAAAAAACTATGAATGTTGAAATAAAAAAAAATGTTTATTTCATCATTTATTCAATAATCAAAGTATTAATACAAATTTTGGTTCAGAAAACAATGGTGACTATTAACCACCAGTTTTTTTTTTTAAAAGCGTCTTCTGGCCTTATTCAGACCACTGTTACTAATAAGGCCATACCCGTTGTGAATACGCACAAAAAAATTGTTTTAAATATATAATCTTTAATTTTAAACTGAAATTTTGATAACAACGTGTATAGTGCTGATAAACCACGGTAATTAGAATAAAGATTCACTAAGTATTATTGGAATCGTTTTTTGTTTTCGAAAGTTTTGTACGTCGAAATTTGAGAAACGCCTACGTGACACCGCCCGAGCTGCCCTCTATCGACTACAAATTTGTTTGGGTTCGCGATAGCGCGGCGCTTGTGGCCATTCAAAGTCGGACACTCGACGATAAGAACTCAATCCGTTTGACTTTGTAGTTTTGGATATTTAAAACATGGGCTTTATTAGGCACTGGGCCTTACATGGTTCAGGTACCTTGTATACCTCAATAATTAATAATTAATCTCCAATTTTGCGAATTTATTTTCATTTTTAAAAAATCATGCATATTCCTCAATAATTTTTCGAATTTCAGTGAGACATTCAAAATTAGCATCGCAGAAATAAATATTTCATTAAATATTGGAAATGAGGCGATAAAAATATGAGAAAATAAACTTTGTTGCGATTCAAGCATGTTTAATGTTACGAAGCAAAGCCAAAGTAAAAAAAAAACAATAACAAAAAAGTGGCTCTGTCTCCGGAATCTCTAATACCAAGTTTGTCAGAACGCGACAGTGGGAGGGAAAGGGGGAAGGAGACAAGCGGAAGAGGGGTTGGAGAAACAGAGCAAAAGAGAGTTCGTGCTTCTGCAGGTGGATGAGAAAATCCTCTAAGGCTTAGAACCAGCAACAAGATGGAGAAAAGCACGTTTCATGCGCTCTCGAGGCTTAAGGCAGGATTCTACTTCGACAATTCGAAAAAAACCGAATATCTTTTCTTGCATTTTTCGAACGTAAATAAACACAAGAATATTCTCTCAAAATGATTAAGTCCAATTAGCATTTTTGTGATTTGCTCCTTTACAAAAACCGAACGCGTTTATTTCTAAATTACTTTTTTTACATCGTTTGGTGCTAAAATTTCTGATACTACTGAATTCCGATTGTTATGAAATTTTAATCACATATTCCGTACACCTACAGCAACCGACTAAACGAGAATAATTAAAAAATTTTGACTTTTACTTTTTTTGACATAAGCAGTGAAAAAAATATTTAATATTTTCCCTCCGTTCTTTTCGTCGCTATTTTGTCATGTTTGCATACACAGTAAAAATACTAGTTCAGTCGGTTCCTAGTTATATATCGAACGTAAAAATACAAACTCTTTCTGTTTTGGATAACCTATTTTGGAAATTTTAAGGCGTTGTATTAAAATGGTGCTTTCGTATGTTAAAAGTGTATAAAAAATATAATAAAAAGTCTCGTGATGGATTTCAACAGTGTGTTAATTAAGCCTTACAGACCCTACATCACTATCGTTGTCCATAATCCAATTAAAAATTTTATGACATACATACATAAAAAGTTTGACATACATACACAAATTTTCGAAATCATCTTTCTCATCGGCAGCTAAATCTGAATGAAAAATTGAATATTGGTCTCTCTAGAATACTCAAGGGCGTTGACGCTTTTATTTTATTTATAACGTCATTAAAAAACGGATTAAAAAAATACCTTTTTCCAACACCCACAGTAGAATCTTGCTTTAACCTCCTCCGTACATGTAGGTACTTTTCTCATGCGTCTGAGTGTGCGCGTTTAGGTGCTCGTGTGTATCCAGCGTCATCCGGTTTCTACGCGAACTGAGAAAATCTATTGCATAATTTATCGTTTTTGGGGCTTTCTTCCGCCCCCAGCGCATCCTTCCTGCGGCCGTTCTTGGGAACTTCTTGTTATGGAATCCGCACCCTGGGCAGGGAGTGCACTCTAATGTCTGGTAAATATGAAGGCGTGTCTATGGCCACTCACGAGAACTTTTTCCCTCGGCCATTCTGTCACCTAACTTTTCTAGCTCGAAGCGAACTTTTTATTCAAGATCTTCTATCCGCCAGCCTGCTTTGCTGGCAAGATCCATTTTGATTGTGAAAGACTCAGTTAAGACTGCATAGTCCGGTCGACCCATCGAATGGAAAGAGTTCATCTTCCTACAGACTCAGGGGAGAACAAAAACTTTCGAGAGAAAAGCCAATAGCCGGCCAATAGACGACTGCTCAAAGTATCGTATATACCGAAGAAACTGTCCCATAAAAAAAAACCAATACATAGAACGATAACGATAAATTGTGCGAGCCTACTGGTTTCAAGTTTCTATTTTTTGGTGCAATTTCGTTTTGTTCCGCTGATGAGCACTTCAATCGAAGCATTTCAGATTTCCACTTCGAATGGAAATCGTGCTGATAATGGAAATCTAATACTAATCATTAAAATTCGATGTAAACGATCGTGAAATAGAAATAGCATTGGTCATATTAATCCAACGATATGATCAGATGGCTTGCTGGGAATTCGATTGACAAGGAAACCATTTGCAGTGTCCCCAGCCAATATCATTTATTTTTGCATATGTTCAATAGGAGAAAATACTTATTAGTATAATTAACGAACTCACTATCAGTGAGTTTTTGAAGGCTACGTAAACGAGTTTAACAGGTAGGAAACAAACGAATTTCCGTATCGCAACGTCCACGTGTGAAACTCATCAAACCCCAACGGATCCGAATTATTGCGTATTCGAGAAAGTACTTGAACTCGCACCACCGGAATGTTCGTGAAAAATTGAAAAGTTATCGTTTTCTCTCTAGCATCAGTTTCGCGATGCTCCACCCAATACGGCAGTACTCCATTATGGTTTGTCCTTGTCGAAGGCATACAAAGAACATGAGAGATAGAGGCAAGACGTTCTCTAGTGCTCCGCGGTGGCCTTCTCACACTTCTGGACTAAAGAACGTGTATATACGCATATGTATATGTATACACGTTCATATGTATATACATATATATCAATATAGATGGGAATATATATATATTATCCCGTTTGCTATCTCAACGCTTTCCCTCTTTTTTATCAGAGAATGAAGAAGAGGAATAGACAGAGAAAGACAGAAAGAGAGAGAGAGAGAGAAAGCACGGGAAGAAAAATAAGGAAGAGAAAGGTTAAGATGGGTAAATGGTAGAGCATGGATGTGAGAAATAAAATGAAAGGGATGAAATCTACCACGAGCAACCATTATGTTTTCTATAAATAGCGCTGTGTAGATGTGCTGTTATATATATATATATATATATACATATATATACTCATATACACACCACAGTGGTTTCAGTGGCATCCAACCTCGTCTCGGAAAACTTTGCCGCGAAGTTTCCGTGCCCTGCTTGATCCCTGTCTCTCCGGTCTCACTCATTCTTTCACGCTTGTTGGAAATTATTTCGAATAAAACGAGCTTTCAGTTTGGAAAAGTATATACCAGCGATAATACCGTGAGGCCCGGATGGCTCGATCATTTCACGGATAATCTCCCAACTTTTTCATCGCGAGATCTCGTTGAAATATCAGATGCGAATTCGTGATCTCTTCGTTTCAGGTGAAAAGTAGAAACATGGAAATATAAAGTGTAAACATATCGGACAATCCAGTACCTAACTTATCGCGCTTCGTATTTTGCAGTTGAACGTAGTTGAACCATCAGCATCTCACGCTTATATGGATTTTTTTTTTCGTAACAATGAATCATAATTATTGGGGAGGTTTGAAGAACAGAACTCTTTAGAAACTTCTATAAGGGACCCCCAAATATCACTTAAGACCTTTCTACCGCCGAAAATTTTGGTTATTCCACAGCATCTTCCTTTGCGTGTGGATATTTTATTGATATCCATAATTCATAATTATTCAGGAGGTCAAAAAACCAGAGCTCTTCCAGTGCTTATGTAAGGGACACACACTTATAATTAAAAACTTTCACACAACTCAAAAATAACATTTATATGCCAGCATCTCATTCCTATATGGATATTTTTTTTTGAACGGTGAATAATAATTATTCAGGACGTTTGTAGAGCAGAGCTCGTTCAAAACTTGTGTCGGGGATCACTAATCACCATTCGAATTCTTTCTTATACCAAGAAATCTTAGTTTTACCACAGCATCTCACTTTTGTAAGGATACCAATAATTTGTATTTTCTTCATACCAATATTTGTTAATACCAATCAAGGCTTCCAAAAGATTAGACATTTTCCTAGATCTATGTAAATATCCCTAGTTTTCATCGAAAGCCTTTATACGACTCAGAACTTCCAGTTTATCACTATATCTCAGTCCCGTATAGATATTTTGAGTATTGCAGTCGTTACCTTTATTCTAATTCCTATCAACCGGTAGAACTACTCATACGCTAAGTTTATGATGTAAAACTTTCTAAATCGCAATTCTAGCGTCCTTAAATTTATCAAATTCGATGAGATGCTGAGATCCGTTTTGTGAAGTTGGCATCTAATTGTTTCAAAATTACGTTTCAATAGTAAAATCAACGAAATTATTATTCAAACTTACTGAGAATTATAGAAGTTTGCGGGATGCCTCTTTGTGCGCCATTTTATCGTGAGAACCTAATAATTGAGACGCTAACTTCACAGGTGTATATTTTTCTCCCTACCTATCTCCGACTCTTTCTTACTTTATTTATCTTAGCCCCTTTTTCCTTGGGGCTCTCTTTGATCTTTGAATACCCGTACTCGCGCACTGCAGGGTTCTAACCACATGCAGGTAAAGGGTATCAGTTCGTGAGCCGTATTTTGATAATAGCTCTTCCGTGATGAAAGCAGTCTGCAGTAGTCCGGCCATTCGGTCAGAACGCTTCCGGAATAGGCAAGCAGCCACGTACAGAACATACATAGAAATATGCAACTTTGTCAGGAGGGAAAGCATCCGTATGCCAGGATATGGACCAATGAGCTTTTCTGATTCGGAACATGAAATAAACACGATGACCTATCGAATCTGATAAATGCAGGAGTGGTATATTTTGGAAGCCACGGAATTTCCGGTATCTTCCAATAATTCGTTGTGCTTTTCACGACTATACTCGTTGAAGAACGTGCTCGCAGTTCATTTGTGATTTACTCTGCTAATATTTGCGGCTAATAAGGATAGATAAATTATTTAATGTTGAGATTGATGATGTCTCTCAGTATTTACAATTGGCTAGCAGTTTTGACAAGTAAAAATAGACAACTGAACAAAAAACTGAAGAAACTGATTCAAAGCAGCACCCCCCGTTGTTTGTAGCTTAACGGGGATCCTGCTTTGGACGGCTCAAAACATCGATTTTGTGGGAAATTTTTTTAGGATACAAAAAAGGTCTCGCGAACTTTTTAGATTATTTTATTACACGTCTAAACATGGAAACAAAATGTTGTTAGAGAAAAATATTCAAATGCAACCGATTTTTATGTACATTCGTGCAATTGCTGTTTCCAATCGGCGCGACAGATGGAGCTCGTAATTTTAATCTTAAACAAAAAACCAAACACCATTTTAATTTTCATATATTTTTCTTCTATATGAACTACGAATAACTAAAAAAATTATGAAATTTGAATGTTTTGTCAGGTTTAAAAAAACGTGCGTTTTGTAAAAAAAATCAGTTCAACTGGCTAAAAAAAATTGTTAAGAATTTGTTTTTCAGGTATGCTTTTAGTTTAAATAAAAAAGAAAACAATACTGTAGCTAACAAGTCTTGGTTTGTGTTGATTGGTTATCTAGTTTTTTTACAATCACACCCGCCAGTTCAGAAAAATCTTAAAAACGAAAACTCAAGACAACGGGCTATACAGTTTACGGGCGCTTGTATACCTACTCGATACTCCACTGCGTCCAGGGCTGTATTTTTGGGAATATTTCGAATTAGCCCATGTAATTTTGTCTACACATTCTTAGATACATAAGCAATATATTTAAGCAATTAAAAAAATCGATTATTTGAGCCTGCCAAAGCAGGATCTCTCCTTAATGGGGTAAGACTTGAACTTTTTGCCACCAACTTGATACAATGATACAGGCATGGATTGGAAAGTTGGCAGCCTAGTCAAGAAGACAAAATAAAATAACTACATAAATATGTTGATTTTCGCGCTTTGTTTACTTCGATTCCATTTAGGTTTATCCATTCTTTCCGTCTGCTTTCAAGAACTACTACGCCGGTTTGTAAGGCAAGATTCAACATTGTCACCTTGAAAAAATCGAATTTACTTTTCACATTCTTCCAAAGAATATTCTCTCAGAATGGTCCAGGCATCGCTGATTAAGCCTAAGTTTTTGTGATTCGTTCCTTTTCGAAAACTTTGAACACGTTTATCTCTAAACTACGTTTCATACACGCTCGGTGCTAAAATTTTCGAAACTACTGAATTCCGATTGTGATGAAATTGTAACCACATATTCCGTACTCCTATAGCAACCGGCCGAACTAGAATTATTAAACATTTCTGATTTCTACTATTTTTTTAGACAAAAAGCAGTGAAAAGAATATGCAATTTCTTCTTTCCGTTCTTTTCGCCGCTATTTTGTTATTTTTGCATGTACATTACAAATTCTGGTTGCTAGTGATATATTAAACATAAACATTTTTTTTTCTGTTTGCGATGGCTTATTTTTGAAATTTCAACAGCAGCACAGATCAATCTACTAACCGGCGTTGTATTCAAATAATGTTTTTGCATGTTAGAACTGCATAAAATATATAATTATTTTTAAATGTATTTCAAAAGTGTATTTATTAAGCCTAACAAGTCCTACATCAATATCTTTATTCACAATCTCATCAACTCATAAAAATAGCTTTTTTTTCGAACGTCCAGAGTGGAACCCTGCCTTGACACATTGAGATCGTCCTATTTTTTAATCTCAAGTGTTGACAGCGCCCCATTGGTGTGGGACCACAATGGGGACAAAAGTCATATTTTTCGTGTTCGTCAGTTGACAATTTATTATTCTTTTCACTCGTGCATCTCCCAAAGCAACTATTCCCTATATTGAACCACTTTTCCCCTAGCAATCACGTGACACGAGATTATCTCTTTGTCCCAGTCAGGCCAACAATTACTGTCTCAAGCGTTCTCATACTGAACCCAACGGCAAACCGTAATAAAAATTTTAAATAAAAAGAATAAAAAAAGGAGAAAAAAACGATTTGTTCGACAACCGTTCGTGTGATGCTCGTGCTTTGTTTCCCAACTTCATCTCGTCCCGTGGACCCACCCCTCTGCACGACCGCTTTTTTTTGTATTCCACGCTCGTGGCGCTCGACAGTTTCTCGAGCGTTTTGTCGCAGTCCCAAGTGCGTTCCAGTGTATTCAGTAGTCTAAAAAGTTTGCCGTGGTCTCACTTTCGACCCACACTCGTAGACGTTACATTGTACTCAGTTGACAGCACATTACACACGTGTAGTATATACGAATACACACGCACGTGTACGAATGTGTATTTTGGAGGAAATCGACGAAAAAGAAGCTGAAAAATGGAAGCCTACAAATTTCGAAGACAATTTCACCTGTGAACGTGCCTCGGGCTTGGCGAGGTTTGCCCACTCGCGTTGACACGTATCATCAAAGGAATTCGATTAAAACTTGGTTCTCGGTACTTCACATTGAACCTTTAAAAACAAAAACGGTCTGGAAAGAAGACCGAAACGCGAACGGCGAGGCAAATTGAGAGGATAGGTACGATAACGAGCGATACACGTGAATTAATGAAGCCCCGGATGTTCCCCAGTGATGGTCGGAAGACAGCGGGTCCGGAAGCGCCCTGCTAGATACCGGAGAACTTCCGAATCACGAATTTTCATTTTTACAGCAAATGTAGGAAAAAGAGATGCACTAAGGGAGACTGTAGTTTCCCTCGCATTTTGAATGCGAAATGTCTTGGAGCGATAAGGTACCTGACCCATGTAAGGCCCACCTTGTTTGTTTTTAAATACAAAAATACTATGCATGATGGAATAAAACAAAAATGTATATTTAATCATTCATTCAATAATCGACGTATTAATAACAATTTTGGTTCAGAAAACAATATTCACTATTAACTATAAGCTTTTTTTCAAAAAAGCGATTTCTGGGCCTTATGTAGACCACTGGTTCTTAATAAAGTCATACCCGTTGTAACTTCGTACAAAAAAGAAAAAAAATATATAATCTTTAATTGTTAACTTAAATTTTGATAACCACATGTATAGTGCTGATAAACCACTACATATAATTAGAATAAAGACTCACTAAGTAATATTGAAAATTCTTTTTGTTTTCAAAAGATTTTGTACGTCGAAATTTAAGCAACGCCTACGTGCGATCCCACGCGCTTCCTTCTATCGACTGCAAATTTGTTTGGGTTCGCCATAGCGCGGCGGTTGCTATGGCAATTACGGCCATTTAAAGTTAGACAGTCGACGATGAGAGCTCAATCAGTTAGACTTTGTAGTTTTGGATATTTAGAACGTGGGCTTTATTAGGCACTGGGCCTTACATGAATCAGGTATCACTGTATCAGTATTGGAACGAAACGAAAACTTTTCTTCGATAATGCGCTGATTAATGTATGATAAGCAATGGGTAGATTATTGTGGATGACAGGTATTTCGCAGCCTACAGTTGGATAACATTGAAGTATGCATTTGTTGAGACGCAACGTAAATAATTTTTCTTCACTTTTGCAAAATTACGTTTAGCATATTTGAAGCACGAATATCACGCGAGTTTTTATATTTTTTTGTATTGTTTTTAATTCTCGTTTCGCAAATGACAAATATGAAATAAATAAATTGGGAAAATAACGATAACGAAAAAGGAAAACAATAAAAATTATTGCATTCCAACGATGCAAACTTTTACCCCATAATGTCGACTGGTCTGCTTCTGTGCTCTTACTGAAATAACGTTATAAATATCCAAAAGCCAGATTCAATGAACAATGGAACGGAATTGGAGAAATGAAAAGCTAAAGCAGAAATGAAAAATTGAATAAATGAAGAGAAAAGGCAAAAAATGAAAACATTAAAAAGATCATAATACGAAAAGCTAAGACAAACATGGAAAGCAAAACCAAATATTTGAAAAATTAAAAGCCAAGACTGAATGAAAAATTATACAATACCAATTTTACGTTCGACAAAAGAAAGTTCTATAGGTGCATCTTTTAATTTTTTTCTGGTTGCCAGAAAAAAAATTGAATAAGGTTCTGTTTTTCTGCCAGTTGTCGATGGTCTGCGAAAGTGAACGACATCGATATGAAATGTGATAGAGACTTTGTTACATTGTGCAATTCCCCGAATTTGGTGCACCAACGGATAAAAATAAACATGGGAGAAAGAGAAATTAGAGCTCTGGTTATCTGATCGTAGAATTGTCACGAAAATCGGGAAAAAAATCTGACTATCACTGGCAATACAATTTTGAAAACACAAACCCCAACATTTCCAACCGTGAGTAGAAAGTTGCGAAAAGCAGATTTAATAAAAATACTTTTTGCACACTGTGATGTTGAATCCATAAAGTCAAACAAAAGCAAGCGCCAAATTTGGTGAAATGTTAATAAATTTGTCAAATTGTAAATCTCGTATTATCAAAGCCCAAAGAAAAATTTGGAAAAATATACAAGAAAGGAATCCAATGCTGATTATGAATAACGATTTTTTCATTTTTCTTCAGAAAAAAGCGTTTTGTATCCCAAACGAAACGCGCGCCCATTTTTTTTGAAAGTTCACAGTATTCGATATGTGACACCGGATTTTTGTGATCTTTCTCCGATTTTTAAATTTGGGCGTTAATTTTTTGTTTATAAAAAATATTGTCGAGTCAAATGGTTTCAAAAAAATCTGAAAAAATTCTCTAGTGCCTTTCAAGGATAGTACAATAACATAAAAAATTGCGGGTCAAATCAGAGAGGTGACGTGTCAAACCCAGGTCAAATCGGCATGGAATGCCCATATACAAAATACGTAACGTTTTGTTTAAAAAAAAAAATAACACGTGAAGCAAAGTTGAAATCAATTCAAAAGAGTCAGGTTCAGACTAGGTTCAAATTAGCCGAGTTCTGTAAATGCAGATAGATATACAATCGTGATGGATGACGAGGGTTGAAGAAAACAAAAAACAAAAAATGTACACTCTGTCGAGGGACGTCAGAGCTGACATTTTGACAAAGGGGAGAGAAAAGAATGATATTCCTGCTAGGCACTGGGGAATTCAAAGTTACCCTGCATGGTTTTCACTCCCTCTTCCCCCTCCGCGATCCCGTTTTCGTTGCCCTGCTTCCTTACTCAGAAACAGGCTACGAGGATGCTGGTACAATATTTATAACACCGGAACGCTGGAGAACGAAAAAGAGAGGGGGATGTTGGCAGAGAGACAGAGAAAGAGAGCACGCGAGCGAGGGGCAGGCGGGGGGGGAGAAAAAAATGCGAATAGAGGAAAGAAAATCGTCACGATTCTCTTTCTCTCGTGGTCACCAAGAAATTCCTGTTCACATTTCATGGCCTCTGGCGCTAGTGAGATTTGAACTTTTTATTTAACCTCATCTATCGTCCAAGACCTTCTCCCCTGAGATCCGACAATAATACATTTATTAAAAAGTAAGTATACGCACTCAGTGAAACCCAATGCGGGAGACAACTTTCATTTCGATCAATAGAAATTATTGATCGATTATAAAACGAACTTCGAAGTTAAAACTTAAATATAAAAACATATATCGACTAAACTTCAAACTTTGAACTTGAAATCAACTTAATATATAAGAATTATTGATATTATTATAAAATGAACTTTGATCTCATTTTATAAAAAACGAAGCTCTATTCTTATAAAAGCTCCTATTGACAAAAGTATAATGTTTATTTCATATATTTAGCAAAATGACATTTTCTTTGAGAAGGATACACTTCAATTCCATCAGTCTCTTGGAATTGCGGGAATTTATAGACAGCACTATTATTTCAACGAGCCCCTTCACATCGGTAAATCTGTAACTGATCCTTAAAGCGAAGCAGAAGTGACATACGATTGCGAGATAGATAGTTCAAATCGTTCGAACGAAATTTCTAAAAAATTAAACATTTCTAGCGTTAAATAAATTAACAAACCTCTGCGTCCGCCCATTGTACAGAGCCTGATGCTCGGTTTGACCAAATAAATAGAAATGTCTATGAGAAAAGCGGTTTCGAAAACTTGTGAGGTTATGTCGATCTTTTATGGCTTTGGGAGGTTAGGCTTGGTGGAGATGAAGGAGGGAGGAGGCAGGAGGAGAATGAAAAAAAATTGTTCGACGCTTCTAGCAAGTCAAGTTGCAAGCTTACCGTTATATTAGTCCTAGTAAAATTCTAAACGTGTATTTCTCCAAACTGTTTTATTTAAAATGGTATTCCCGACTGCTCGACATCTAATGAAAACATGGACATGAAATCTGGTTCACTTTGGGAGTATAACAGTCGTTTAAGCTTGAACAACGTTTTTCTTCTTGACATTTTTTTTGTAAAATATTTATTAACAATATGAATTTCATTTTTCCTGGAAGAATTGCAAGACGAGGCAAAGATTTTTTTTTTTGATTATTGAAACGCAGTAAGAAAGCAATGCTCGATCGAGTCTTAGTCGATATTGCATACTTTAAGAAAAACCTCGGTATTTTTTAGATTCAGGTTCACTTCCACAATTACGTCCACTGGTGCTCCTCTACGTTTACAGCTTTTGCGAAGATTTTTTAACCCGTGATGGTCACACCTCCGATACGCCACGTAATGGTCACATGGGGTATAGTGGACCCCACGTCGAAAACTTGTTGCTATTGACGTTCTACTTGATTTATCGACGCAAATCTTACACGAGTATTCTAGTTTATATGTTTTTCAAGTAATACAATGGTTTTTTTTCTTTCTTTCTAAAATTTTAATATGGCGAAAAAACAATCAGAAAAAAAAAACAAAAAACCCCAATTTTCATTGAAACGGTATATCAGACAGTAAACGACCTCGGTAATCTCGACGAGAGTTTATTGAAATCTCACATCACAATCTCAATTATTGACATTGAATATTCTTTAATTTCCATGATGACACGAGAGCTATAATAATTCGCGTTTCTTTTCCCGAAAAATCGTGAATCCACGCGCAGCTATAAATTCCTTCGATCACTAACATTGAAGCATCATCGGAATTAGCGATTTCTCATTAAAAATGCAAAACTGCAACGGTATATTTTTATCCATCTCGTCTCCAAAATACTTAACAAAACTTAAAAATGTTTACCTCGAAAGGGGCTGCGCCCCGGAATCGCTTTCGTTATTGTCACAGCACTCTCCGTCATCGTAACCCAGATACAAACGTGAGTATAAGAGGGGCAAGAGGAACTCGACTTATTTCTATCGTCAATTGAATCGTAGCGGAACGACTCACTGCATGCTGGCCTTTCTTCCTCCTCCTCTCTCGCTTTCCTAATCTCGGGCCTGAATGCTCTTGCGAGAGAACTTACAGTGGTAATAAAAACAAACGTACTGATGTATGAGCTGCGTTGAATTTAGTTACGACGCGTTTACGTACCTGACAAAGCTTCCTACGTGAGTGCAACCAGGACTAACTACTGTGAACTGATACGAAAATGCTTTTCGACGAGTCTTGCACATGTGCACTGTGTATTATAAACATACACACACCCGTACACACACACACACACACACACACACATATATGGAGCATTCCATGCCGATTCGACCAGGGTTTGACACTTCACCTCTCAAATTTGATCCGCGATGTTTTATGTTATTGTATTATCTCTAAACGATACTCGAGAATTTTTTCAGATTTTTTCAGAACGATTTAACTCCACAATACTTTTTATAAACAAAAAATTAAAAATCGGAAAAAAACCACAAAAATCCTGCGTCACTTATCAAACACTGTAAGCGTTGAAAAGAAGTGGCCGTGCATCTCGTTTGGCCTAGAACGCGCTTTTCGAAAAAAAAAAAGGAAAATGAAAGAGGAAAAATGAAAAAAGTTAAAGAGGAAAAAAATAACATGACCTCATGTATAATTGACCAACATCTTTCCAGATTTTTTTAGAATTTTTGTATTTTGTGGGTTATTCTATTTGTAGGCTATTTTGGCTATTTATTCTACTGTATTTTTATTCTATTCTTTATCCATTATTTATTCTATTCTATTCATTCTATTTATCTATTCTATTTTTGGAATTTTTGTATTTTGTGGGCTATTTGTATTTGTGAGCTATTCTATTAATATTGTTTTTCTTTTTTTTTTTGCGAAAAAAGCGCGTCTTAGGTCGAACGAAACGTGTGCCCATTTTTTCCAAAGTTTACAGTGTATATACGTGACACAGGATTTTTGTAATTTTTTTCTGATGTGTAAATATGGGCGTTAATTTTTTGTTTATAAAAAATATAGTGAAGTCAAATCGTTCCGAAAAAAAAATCCGAAAAAAATCTCGAGTGCCTTTCAGAGATAGTACAATAACATAAAAAATCGCCGGTCAAATCGGAGAAGTGACGGGTCAGACCCAGGTCGAATCGGCATGGAATGCCCAATATATATACACGTATAAGTATGTGTGTGTTTACATATGCATTAATGGCTCCAAACTGTTAAACTTTGCCCAGGTGTTTTCGCTTGTCGCACGGTCGAACCAATGAGCCAGCGTAACTACTGCCTGCTTCGATCTACTACATAGGAACCGCGGTCTCACGTAACATTGTGTTATGCGCGGAAATTCGTTATTCCATTGATCCGCCCGATGTTTGCGATTACTTTGATCAAACCATTCTGCCTTTTTCATTCGAATGAATATGAAGTACGTCACGTCATGATTCTCACCACTGAAACCTCCCAAAGAGCGATTAATACAAATCTTGATGGCACTAGGCTTCGCGTTGTTAAAAATAATTTAAAAAATGCGGTTATTAAAGATGAGATATGGGTGTAACTGCATGTCAGTATATTTTCATCGTTTTCTGTCATTCCTGTTCTATTCAGGAACAATTAGAATTAAATATTTTCTATCAGGCGGACTAGTTTCGATGACCGGAACAACAAAGAGTTTTTTTGTTGTTTTGATACACTTGTGACAGAATTGTTACAATTTCCTTTATCTTCAGGGGATTTCGACAAATCGTACGATTCTACCGGACATATTGCTCTCGTATTTACTTTTTTGGTTTGAAGGCATTTCTACGGGAAGCATAAAAACGATTGGTTCGATATGGCGGGAGATTCAATGCAGCGGCGTATGAAAACGAGCGTGTTTATTTATTCGTATCTCGAGTCATGGTTCGTCTGACCAGCTTTGCGTTCAGCGTCGTTTTTTTCCGCTTTATAAATAATTTTTTTCAGGACGTCCGTTTGAACTTTTGCTTCATCGCACTAATGCAGAATTCGTCAACATTGAGAATTTTAATCAACGAACTTTTGAGAAATCGGTCTTTCGATAGCCACTATTTTTCCGCGACTGGTCGTCCACATTGGCTTCGATCAAAAGATTCAATGAATTGACGAGTTCGATACCAACGATTTTTCTTTTGGAATTAAATTTCTTTAATATTCGATGCAACACTTTGGATCTGAAGCATCAGTATTAATTAATTTACAAGGTTTGTTCAGAAAATAAGGTGGCTTTTTAAGGATTCTTGTAAAAAATTCCTTTCTTCGATTCTTAAGGATAAGGATTCTCCTCGAAAAATATTTGTTCATTCATTAATATCTATTATGTCCTGTTCAAATGAATACCACTCAGATATAATAGACTTGTGCCAGCGCTTTTTTTAATCCTCGAAACACTTCTGATATGTGCTTTTTGCTATGGACTTGAACTCTTCCACTGATCCAGTCTTTATGTCCTCAATCGTGGAAAATCTTCCGCCTTTCATAGCTCTTTTTACTTTGAGAAGACGGAAAAAAACGTCGCAGAGGGCCAAGTCAGGTGAATACGGTGGCTAAGGCATGAATTACGGTGTTGTTTTTCGCTTGAACCATCACGAAGAAGCAAAGATGTGTCAGCAGGTGCAATATGGTTTTTATAGCAAAGCAATCGCCAAGCATACCGAAACACGTACAACCTTTATATTTCTCAGAAACGAACTAAGTATCCAAAATAGCTGATACTGTCAATATACGTTGGGGACGTGAGTATCAACGTAACGTAAAAAGAAACGGCAATCGACTGTACATAACCCGCTTGATTTGAAAAATCACCGTTTTTTTAACAAACCTCATATGTTATTATTAACAACGTAATATAATCACCATCTTAGAAAATGCTATATACATCTCTCTCTCTCTCTCTCTCCCTCTCTCTTCTAGATGTTTCTTTTTTTCCGTTTGTTATTCTTATTTTGTGGTTTTTATTTTTATTTAGTAATTTTCCTTTAGATTAAGCTTTCTCTGTATAATTATTATTGTTACTATTATGGTTTAGTTTATATTTAGTTTACTGGCTTTTTTTTCTATCATTATATTATTTTTATTATTATCACTTTATTATTCTCTCAGGTTTATTTTTATTATATTTGTATGATTTGTTTCTTTTTGTGTTGTAAGATTGTTGCCCGATAGTATGACGTGGGCATGATAAACTTTATCATCATCATCATCTCTCTCCCTGTAATCTTACTACAAATCGTACTTCAGTCGGTGTGTTTCTAGCCCAGTGTCAATACCAATCACTTTGTCAGAACGGATTTGGGCGCGCTATTGCCGAAATCATATTTATGATGAAAATCAACGGATGTTTGTATCCTTCCATATCTATAGTATTTATAAGCAGGAGCAACAGAAGCTCGTCTTCAATGTCCATTATATCATCGATTCCAGCAGTGATGAACCACCAGTTACGATTTATTAGTACATTTTAACGAATCTTTTGGTAATCGCTAGTACTCACCTTTCGCTTCGTTCCGTTTTGACGCAGGTCGAGGGAGTTTGCGTTCCGGATAAGTTCGTTGGTGGAATACCGAGTGTCAGTGTATTCGCTGTACTTGGTCGCGTGTACTTTAACCTTAAATCCAAGGAGCGGCAACATTATCGCGTCTGGTGGATTTTGATACGTTCTCGGCTCGGCGAAATTCTCGTTGCATCGTGCACATGCGTCCCTTCCGAATGTTGCACACAAACATCCACATGGGAAAGCGCACACAAGAAAAACACGATTAACGACGCGAACGAAAGCGTACTCTGCGATTCACGAGGTGATTATTCGCGCGAACGATGTGAGCGTGGAAAGGAAGGTCGGAGTGGAGGAATAGAGGAGAAAGGGGGATGGGTGAGGATGCAGAGATAAAAAGATACGAAAGGGAACGAGTTGAGAAAGAAATGATAAAAAGAAAGAAGACAGAACTGTGTCAACGGGCTCGTGTCTGTGTGTGTGTGATATACCGTTCCCCCACAGCTGCTGCAATTGCAGCAGCACGATTTTAATCCCCTGACGAGAGCGAACTAACCCTCCTGGCTTATATTCGGCACAGCTGTGAAATCCCAACGGATCGAATAGCCTCGATGGAATTCAACCGTAACATCACACTCGTAACCACGAGATTTCTATCACAAATTGAAACTCGCAACTATCTCTCATCGATATCAGGCGTTATCAACGATGTTTCAGAATATACCGCGGAGCATTACAAATCTCCGACAACTTTCTTTGCTCGTCCAACACCAAAGCGAGTCTCTTCGACTCTCGTCGCTCCCTTGCACTTTGTCCACGAGAATAATCGACGCTGTTCTCTCTTGGCTCGAGACCGAACGAGGGAGCACAACTTCGGCTTCTGAGACACGAGGATCGTCCGAGAGCACCACCGAAAAATTCACGATTTGCTTGCGCTCGAAAAGTCTTTTAGAGCCTCTCGAGTCAAAAACTCGACAACGTGGAACACTCGATGACGTTCACCTGATGACGAACGCAAATCGAAAGCCCGGATTCGTCTTTATTTCCGTTCTACGTAACCAAAGCACAAGTCCTCTCCCATTTACGATCTCGTGCGAGCTCTCCTCTCTCGTTATCCGCTCTGCTCGGGCGAAACCACGCTCTCGCTGCTTCCCTCAACGGTGCTCTCTACGCAACCACCGCCCTCGCCCTCACCCGACAACGATGACGCCGTTTCAACGGGGAAATAGCCACGGGTGGGAAACCGAGGAAAGAGGTAAAGCGGGGACAAAGGGCGTACGGGGGGAGGGGAGGGAAAGAGGGTGCACGCCAGAGCGCCGTCGCTGTACAGTCACGTGCCAACTTCCACCACGCAAACTCCCTGTTCACCCCACGGTCCATTCTCCCTATACGTCTTGCCCAACCTCCGCTCTCTTCCCTCTCTCTCTCTGTTTCTCCCCCTTTTCTTGCGATTTTAACACTCGCGCTCTTTTCTTGATCGCACAGCCGTCGAACGGGAGTTTTGCCCATTTTCCTCGTACATGTGTGTATATACGTGCACATGATGAATGACAGCAGAGAAAAGTGGTCAATCTACCAAGTATGGGGTGTCAAATCGTTTTTCCCAGAGTTCCGAAAACTATTACGAGGAAACCCGTTGTCCTTTTCTTCCTGGTTTTAAAATTTGACGAGCGAATGGCAGTCGACGAGGACTTTCAAGGAAATCTATTGTGGCTGATATGAGATAATGCAAAGGGGGGGGGGGGAGAAAGAAACAAACAATAAGTTAAGTATTGTTCGAATCGTAGCCAAGCATCGATAATTGTTAACCCTTTGTGGTCACACTTTCTGGAAATATCGCGCTGGTCACACGGGGTTGGAATGACCCCAGCCATGTTTGAAAGCTTGCCGCTAGTATCGTTTCGAACGACACATAAATATTTAGGGTATTAATTTGAACCTTTTCGAATAAGAACATCATGGGAACATTTTTTTATGCAATTTTTGAAATGCTGAAAAATACTCTTAAGAGATCGCATGCATCGAAAAGTACAATGATAATGAAGAATGAGCGATTTATTATGGAAATTAGTTTGAAAAATGTATGAATAATTGTGCTTATATACACAATTATTTGTTCTCCACCACAGTTGACATAAACGTTCCGTGCGTGTCACACATTGATTCTAGATTAAAGTTGGGCTTCGGACCATTTTGACCCCGGGTGACTACGGAGGGTTGGGATTTGTTAAATAGTGTTGATTCAACGGTAAGAGATTTTTTGCACTCGCAAAAGTTATCAACGTTTATATAGGGGAAGAACGTACAAAACGAAGTACTGTTTTCTATTTCTTTCATAACTTCTTTATTTTTACATCCCGAACCTTTGAATTCTATAAGCATAGACCTTAATTATTTAACTATACCATGAACAAGCAAAATCAACATTTGTTACACGCAATTAAGAAAAAAACGTGGTCTTGTATAGAGATCGATGATAAATCATTTTGCCCACACTATACGGAGAAAATGGCATAGCTTAGTAATACATACCATAAATGTAGAAATTAGGCACAAATCAACTTTTTTGTTGTTTTGGGCAAATCTGCACACTTTGCTTCAGCCCAAAAAAAATAATTCATGCAACTAAGCCAGTTTTCTCCAGGTGTTGAGTGCAAAAAGAAATCATTACAATAAATGCATGCAAAATCATAATTTTCATTTTAAGTTTGGGTGTCAAAAGGTATTTCGTCACTATCAGAATTCGATAGATTCTTTGTAACCTGTCCTCACATCTTTTTTGGTGGATTTATGAAAGCACCCTTTTTCTTCACTGAATATCCATATGTCGTTTTGTCCAGAGCACATCTGTGTCATTTTGTCCTCATAGGACTTTAAATTTCTCAAAGCCCAAAATTAATAGATCACCAAAAAATTTCATTATAAATAAAACCGGATACTCAAGGCAAAATGTTGAGAAATAGAAATAATATGAAACAGTTAATTAATAATATGTACGGTTTAAAAGAAACCTACCAAATAATACCTAACAAAAGAAAATTACCTACCAAAATTTATGTTACTCGTTGCAGCGACAGAAAACTCATAACGGCCTAAAATGTGTTGAGGCTAACTGAGAAAAAAATGATGTTCTTACAATGACAGTATTCTGACAGTTTATTAATAGACAATTAAGGCACCACCCAAGAGTGCTAAAATAACGATAAAAGCCCCCGATTTGAAAATCAGCTGGTGTGTCGTTTTACCCGTGTAGGCATAATATACCCAACTGTCTCCGAATCTTCTTTTTTCTTTACGATTTCCGAACGGTTTTGCTTGTAATAGATTGCAGTACAATTAATTTTGTTCCCATAGCTGACAAAGAAATTAAACTTCATTCTCACTTGCATGAACTTGGCACCCAAGTACTCCGCTCTTAATTTTGTGAATTAATAAAAATCTTTTTTCACTCAATCAATTTCAATTTCGTTAATGTGATATAATTGCACTTTTGTTTACGCTTTCCTCAAGTTCTATTCCCCACAGGCTCACGAACCAAATTTGCAACATACACGGGAGCCGCTGTAAAAAGCTACTCGGGTATGAAAATTGCTACGAAAAATAGTCAGCTGCAAATTGGACAAAGAGCGCGATAAAAAATATGGTCACGCCAGCATTTGGTGAAAAAAAATCGAGTATAACAAAGGAGAAAAGGAGGTTGGTCGATCCTCCACTTCCCAGACTTATTTACGGTTTGCAGAGAATTTAAAAATCAACGACCGAAGGGCCGCATCGATTTATTAGGAATATACACGCGATCTATGGACGAGCCTTCGTTCGTTGTTGGGAATATGGATGTAACACGTGGTTCTAGATCTCAGAAGGCTTGTATTGGCTCGGTCGGAAGGTGAAGTCGGTTTGTTTCATGTTGAAAAATAAAACTACATTTTTCTTGCACACTGAGAGGCTTTCATTTACGGAAGTAATTTTCATTTTCTTCGATGAATTTGCGCCATCTATAGAGCAACTTCACGATTTTTTGTTTTGTTTTTTTTCGTGACTGTCAACTCGTCGAATTTATGTATTTACAACTAGTAAATAATTTAGTGCCAAATACGAAAGTACTTCGCGTATAATAAAAACATATTGTAATTGAATTATTTATTAACCATCATTGAAATTAATTCATTTATTCCAAAAACAAAGAACATTAAATTAACCCGTAATGGTCACCCGGGGTTCAGTGTACAATGTGTTGTTGTCTGCACCTACTCCAATATTATCTTATTGGTGGCGATAGCTAAAATGGCGTCAGTCATGTTGCAGGTAGCAAATAGTGCTGTTCATGAAAATTATATTTTTTCTTAAAGATATACTGTTTCAAGAGTAATATAACGTACGTTTTTTAGCCAAATCGTAAACATAAAAATGTATGGATTTATCAATAAAAATTGAGCTTTTTGCTTCTTCTTTTTCTGATTGTTTCTTCACCATATTAATATTTTAAAACGAAAGAAAAAATGATTGTGTTACTTGACATACATATGAAAAAGAATACTCTTGTAAGATTTGTGTCAATAAATCAAATGGAACGCAAATAGCAACAAGTTTTTGGCGTGGGGTCCACTATACCCCATGGGACCATTACGAATTAACAATTAAAATATTTAATTTGTTATTTTTCGTTACTCAATGTTCATGGAAATATTGACGCAAGAACTATCATTTCTCGAATTTTCAAGAATTCTAGCGATCTTTTTAATTGCCATCCGCAACTGAGTTGATGAGTAAAAAAAAAAAAAAAAAATGATCAAAACTGCACCATTGAGAACCGACATTACTTTCCGACCAACCCAATACTGATACAACCGAGTTGCCGCCCTTTGTTTGTTTTCTCGCAAGAGAAAATTTCCCCTCTGTTATTTATTTATAAAATAGTATTGTTTAAGGGGCGAAACGAAAGTGTCATTGGTTTATTGGATGATGGAAGTTTTCGAGATTGTGAATATGTTGACGGTCGATAAAGCAAATGGACAAAGGAATACGAAAGGAATAGCTATGCACACACTGCGATCATATACTACGATCTATACAGACGTACGAAGATAATGAAGATTCAATTAAACTCTCTTGGCGAGTAACTTTTCCAATCAAAATCTAGGTCCGTCCCTAGCATGTTTTTTCAACTCGCGTCTTTCTTATTTTTCTTCTTCTCGTTCCTTTCTTCCTGTTACCTTTCTCACATAAGGTTTCTTTTATTCTGGTCGTACGTTCAAGTCGTGAACAACTTGACGAACTTGGCATTACCGTCGAAAACTCTGAGCTGACAAGTCGGAGTATACGTGCATGCATGGAGTATTTCAGACAAAGAAGCGAGCGTCACATTTATTTTTTTTTCGTCTCCCCTTTCACCCCCCTCCTCCATCTCACACCATTTGATTGTCATAGAATAAAAAAATGTGGAAATCAAGGGAGGAAGTGAAAATTTGATCAGTTTCTCCATTCGTTTAAAAATAATTGTTTCATATTAAAATTAAAAAAAAACATTTGGTATCATTGACTGAAAAATTGAACCAAAAATCGATTTACTTAGCAGTAAAACGATTTCTATCGAAATTGTTTTCTTGATGTACTTTTGAATGACTTTTTTGACATTATTGTTCTCAGTATCTCAATCTTATTAGCTTCCACAGGAAGCCTTGAAAAATACAAAATTTTGCCCAGACGCTGTACTCTCGTTGCAACGAAAAATATTTCCTTGCAATTTCCGATGATAATCCGCAAACGATTGTTTATTCAATAATAATGCAAAATTGTATTAAAAAACGTAAGTGCACTCGTTTCGACAATAATTGGGAAACCGGTTGATTCAGCGGATTTCGTGGAACTGTTTTTTGCCCCCCTAGCTTTTTACGTAGGACTAATCACGAAAACAAATTAAAAAAGAAGAAGAAAAAAAAGAAGCAAAGTTCGTTGCGTAATTGACTGGGCGTAAAATGGACCATACATACTCCACAAATTAATTTTACGGCTGGGCTCTTCTCCATTTTTTTTAATCCGTCCCTTTCTCATCTCGTTCTTTTTTTTCCTTCCGCTTATTCTCTCAACTGTTCGAGCCGACCACGACTGATACCCACCCGCTGGACCCTCGCGGTTGAACTTTTCTACCGCTTTTCGCTTCACCATCTTCCAACCCCCCCCCCGCCCCCCCCCCCTCTTTTCCTTCCTCTCACAGCCTCCTCTTCCTCCGTTTCTGATCTCGAGGTTCGCAAACGAATAAGGACCTGCGGCGAGAGAACTCCGGAAACTGAGACCCATATATATATATATACATCTCATGAGCATTTATCGGTAAAGTCCTCCTATTCAGAAGAGTGAAGGATCGCGAACTCTAAAGATTTATGGAACAAGCTCGATAGGTTTTTGTATTATTAAATTATCTCGTTCTATTGTGGACGACCCCCAGTAATTAATCTTCAGCGGGGTAAATTATTATTTTTTGTCTTTTTATAATTTTTTTTTTTAATTGCGAAGTCATCATTTTTTTGTTAATTTTTCTCTTTTGTCGATTAAAACAAGATGTTGAATATGTCCCCGCTATTCTTTTGGTGGAAAAACACGCTTCGATTAAAAAAAAATAGTAAAAGAAGAACATTCTGCCAATCCAACGAGAGTCTGATATGAGATTTTCATAATTCGTCTTCAAAGCTTCAGGATGTGACAGGACGTTTTTAGGGTTCCGTACCTCGAAAGGAAAAAACGGAACCGTTACAGGATCACTTTGTCGACCGTCCGTCCGTTTGTCTGTCAAGATCCTTTATCTCGGGAACGCGTGGAGATATCGAGTTTAAATTAAAACCATATACTTAAGTCTACAGGCCCTTGAAGCTCTGAAAAAATCGAACTTCCAAACTAACGTAAAAAGAAAATACGGCCGTTTATGCCGCAAAAAATATATATTTCAACTCTCAAGCGAATCAAAATTTATAGGTTATTTTCCGTTGACCTAGAACTATGAAATTTGGCAAGTAATAACGTCTTATACTACAAATACAGGGAAAAATCTCAAACCTATACATTTGTAATTAAATCTTTAAAAAAACTCGGACAAAACTGCGAGACTGGATTCTTGAAATAGATAGGGTAATCTGGTCTAGGAGTACGCACTTAAGATTCAAAATATTCTAAAAAAATAAATATGAAGTCTAGGAAATTAAATAAGCATTTATTACGTTTG
>JAPYZJ010001061.1:0-58056 GCA_030522765.1 Ophioninae sp. B BG-2022a | reverse complement strand
GAAAAAAAACGTGTCAAGACGCAACGTCCATACCATGGACCAAACTTCTTGCGACACCAACGAGTTCTGCTAAATACCGTCAGATGGCGTCAAAATAAAAATTTTCCAGCGATTTTGTATAATCGGTTTTGGCATGGTCCCCACCTTACCTCGCTACCCCGTCTTACCCCACCTTCCCATATAATAAAAAATGTTCGTCGACTTTTAATTTCACAGCATTCTACTGAACTATTTTGCTTATCAATCTTGGGTTATCATGGGTTATTGACCTCTAAGAAGGATCCTAAAAAAACGATGTAATTATTTTTGCATTTCGAATTCCAGGAAAATTAACCAACCAATAGAAGAACAAAAATTAAAGCTACGAATATCAATCATACGAAATCTTCGCTATTGCAAAAGCGTTATCGTCCAAAATGAAACAAGGAAACCCCCATCCGTCCCTCCACCCCGCCCCCCCCCCCTTAATCGGCCCAAGAATCGTAGAAATGGAAATGAACATTTTTTTCTTTTTTTTTTCATTTTGCGCAAGCGCGAGATGCCGCCAACGGCAGCGAAAAAAACGATTATGGGAGCTGAGAAAGAACCCTCTGAAAAAAAAAGTACAACATCGACCAACGCGTAGCGAAGGAAAGACAGCGGCTCCCGAAAAAAGGAGAACAGTCGACAACAGAAGCGTGCGTTTGCGAGAGGCATCGCGAGGGGGACTGAAAAGAAAAAGGAAAAAAAAGGCAGAACGAGAAAAACCGAGCTCGCGAGCACGGAAGGAGGATAATAAAAGAATGAGAGGCGCGAATCTTTCGACGCATCCCATCCCATTCGCGCGCTTCGTCGTAGGAATATACGTGTGCACAAATATATTATAAGCGTACACACGTACAAATACGAACGTTTGTACGTCATAGCTTTAGCGTATTGGCGTCGGAGTATTGCAGTGCGTTGCGACGACTCAGGTTACATAAGTCCCTAGACTTCCCCTCCGTCCTCCCCTCCTCCCGCACTTCGTCCATTTGTTCTTCTTGTTCCTCAACCGAGCCGTAGAAATAAATATATACAGGGTTACTGGTAACTCGACGTATTCCTTGCTGGACGTCATAGGAGAGTTAAAATGCAATAAATTAAGCCACCAAATGTTCTACCGGAGTTCAGTAGTTTATTAGTTACGTTAGAATTTTTATATTGATAATTTTGATATTTGATATTTGATATTGAAAATTGATATTGATTAAAACTACTAATAATGGTAACGAAATTGTTTTAAATGATTTTCTGACCTTTTCACGAAATGCACTCCTTCCTGTACTAAATAAAAACGATTTTCATAATGTACTCCATGACTTTGTATTAAGTTTTACACCTTTTTGGATAGCTACTAAGACAAGGATATTTTCCTAGTAATTTGTACATCAGGCGTAGTATTTTTTTTCCACTAGACAATATTTTTTATTAAGCAATAGCACAAAATAACTACAAAACATATTGTTTGATTGATGATCTCTGCTAAAGTTTTAGTCATTTTCGAACTTTTAATTATTAACAAAGATTTGCTACGGCATCAACGACGATAAAAACTTAAATTTCAGTACAATCGCGCCGAAAATCTTTTTTAAATTGTCTTCAAATGAGTCAACCTGAAAGTTTTCACGAATAAACTAAAAATCTAACTAACTCAAAAACTATTGAACTTCGGTAGAACATTTGGCGGCTTAATTTGCTGCATTTTAACTCTACTATGATGTCCTGCAAGGAATACGTCGAGTTACGCGTAACCCTGTATTTACAGGGTGTGGCTTAAATAGTGGTCCAGCATTAAGGATTCGATATACCAGATAGTTAACTATAACATATTATTATTTTAACTATTTTTATCCAAGGGTTTCCAGAGAACAAAAATTTCGTGAAAAATTATATTTTTTTTATATGGAATGTATTTTATTTACGCCACGCCCATTTTCCACGATTGCTTTATTATTCAGCACCATAGAACGGAATAAAAATTATCGTTGAAAATAGAGCGAAATTTGTAACATAATATTATAAATTCGTCAAAAAAATTAAAACAAAAGTTTGGATAAAAATGATAAAAATAATGAAATGTTGTAGTTAACTATCTGGTAAATTGAATCCTTAACCGTGGACCACTATTTACGACACACCGTGTATATAATGGACACAGACGAAAAGCGCGGGGCTTCGTTGCGAGATCTATCGATATCTTTTTTCCTGCCAGTTGTTTGCTGGACGAAATAATTGCCAGCGACGTGGCGGAGCTAAAGAAAAATCCTTTTCGACGCCTTCAATAGTCTTCATAAATATTCTTATTTGTAAAGTTTCCTGTATATCTCCGCGGGTTTCTTCTTCAGCGATACTCATATTTCTGAATTTCTTTAGTTTTCCGTTTTTGTAACCAGCAATTTGTATGATTCGGTATTCCATAAAATACCGAATTATTTAGATATTCTACAGAACATCTAAATGGTTCAGGCAATGGGCAAAATATTACACGACACAAGAACAGCATTGCGATATTGAATCGTACTTGTGTATTAAAAACAAAGTTCTGTGTACTTAGAATTATCACGAAGGTTCATCCTGCGAGAAAATACTTTTTTCATTAGAACATTGACGTTCGAGTTCTCTCAAATTGATTTCTTCAAACAGTGGAGGGTCTTTCTTGCTTTTTATATCCTCTAATTACCGCCTCGCGCGCCGTTGTTGAGCTACCACTTCTACTACCGTAATAGTGATCACTATTACTATTATTGTAGTTGATCGTAACTACTATCATAGTTGATATTATATCATACTAGCTGTAGTGATATTACCACTATATTATTACTATGATAGTTATTATTCATATTACAGTTCGTAATTATTGTTATTATTATAATTAGTAGTAGTTACTGTTACTACTTAATTATTCTTAATTTTACTATTATTTCAACTACGATATTGGTGCCAGCAGTTATAACAATAATAAGAGAAAGAATTGTATTATATTATTATTATTACATATAATAATAATAATAAGAAGAAATAGTTTTATTACTACTATATTATTACTATGATAGTTATTATTCATATTACAGTTCGTAATTATTGTTACTATTATAATTAGTCGTAGTTACTGTTACTACTTAATTACTATTAATTTTATTATTATTTCAACCGCGATGTTATAATAATAATAATAATACGAAATATTGGCCATAAAACAAAACTTCTTTGCAGCCTTTTTCAGCAAACCAATTTTTGGTTTTCAATTATTTTCGTAGTAAATGTATAGATATGCATGTAAATTTCATAACGTGAGCGATCTACACTGTACTACGTCAACGTACGATTCAGGCTTTGTAGAGGTCGCAGGAAAAAATAGAACCCGGTTATCCGCGAGCTTCTTTATCCTGACTCGAATCCAATTCCTTTGCCTCTCTCTCTCTCTCTCTCTCTCTTGTTCCGACACACTGAACGCCTGTGTGCTGTGAACGCGTAAGAGAAATAAAATGGAAAAAGATGGGAAAAAAGCGAGTGTGGTAACGTCGCACGTACTTGTTGGCTCCGCAGCGCGGGAGACTCGCGGCGACGCGCTCGATCGCCCATCGAACGCACTCGCGGCTTCCCCATTATTATTTCTGTATGCAGCCACGTGCGTAACGGATAATAGGTCAACTGGAATTGACGAAGTCGTAACTCATGAAATAATCACAACAATCAGCCCCTGCTCCGCGACAATCGCTTTTTATTTTCATTCTCGTCAGCGCGTTCGACACTCGTTGGATTTTCGATCCCGCATCGCGGATTTTCGATATTGGCTCCCGTTTTACAACGAATTTGCCGATGGATCGGAAAATAAAGCTCGAACGCCGTGTCAGGCTTTTTTCCCTTTAATTATAGATCGAGTGTCATCGAAACAAATTTTAAATAGTCTAGAGCACGTTTTTTCTATAATCATGATAATCTAGATAATTCCAATATTACCATTTTTGTTGGAGTGAAAAAGTCTCAATGTGACTTTTGCAGTTTTGCATATTTCGAATCGAGAGATTTTTTTTTTAACGTTTGGAGAATAATGTTTGGCAATTGTCGTTAATAAATTTACTAATGGCGAATAATGAAAGCTCCCCAATGGTTTCTCAATGCAGTTATCGGGAAAAAAACCGGAGATTTATTAACCTAATTCTTAAAATCATTTTTGACGTTGTGTAGAAAAATTGAAATATTCCGGCCCATACTTTCGAGTTTATTACTTTTTTAAATTTCAAATACTCATTTTTCGATCGGCCGAAGTAGCTAGACGCCTTAAGAGAGATGGAAATCAGGATGAACTGGTACCTAATAAAATCACGAGAATTTTGAAAAATTTGACGAACGATCATTCTTGAAAGAATAATACATGAATTTTTCAGTATAATGGATCAATTATTATCGAATTTAAATAGTATCATTAAATCATTGACAAGCCATAAACATACGAATGTGTTTTTGGAAAAACAGCTTCTGCATCAAGCAAATTTTGAAAGTACTGTATCATTAATATTTAGGATCAGCGACTTATCAGGCTAAATTTCATAAAAGTAGATGACGTTATCGTATGTGGCAGTCAATTTATAAAATACTGAACGATTTATTTTAACGATGAATTAATCAGCAAAAATTAGATAACTCAATGTATATTGATTTTTTTGCTAATTATTGATGACAATAAGATTATCTGAACGTACGAATCGAATCTAAAACATGAGAAACTTTGACGTTGGTGAGTTAAAAAGAAGTATAATCACTGACGAAACCATCCAGAGTAGTGCCTTAAAACTACGTTTTCCACTACATATCTATTATCTTTCCACAATCGTGATTCATTATTTCTAGCCCTATTCTCCAAACGTAACCAATTACACAGGTCTACAGGGATCTCCCCCTCCGAGATCTGATGGTTGATACCGATAAATTGTGGGACGCTGAATATGGGAAAAATAATGCAAGAATTCCAACACGTCCAGATTTTTTGCTATTTGATATTTTTATTTTATACCAAAATACCTTAGGTGGTCTCAGATAAAACCGTATAAAACTAAAGGTAAAAGGAAACTAAAGGTTTCTCGAAAAAAAAACTACTACTTAATTAGCTTTATTTAGGTTCTAGGAACTGCTCCTAATTGATGGTTCAATTGTATTTATCTAATTCAATTAATGGCCTACAGTAATAGCTCGAAAAAAAATAACATTTTAGGTCATTCGCTTATGAGGTCGTTATTAGGGCATAGTTGTAAATTTATGTAGGGCATAGTTGTAGAATCCATTTTGTAATTTATTTAATTCAATAAAACAAATATATCTTTTTAGAAAGGTGTTGTTTTTTACGAAAATAAAAAAATGAGTTTTTCGGGAAAACAAGATGAGATGGCGGAAAACTGAGTTCATATTCGTAATCAGCGCATCAAAATACACTACAATCAGTCATTGAATCTGCAAGGGGAAAATGAAAGTTATAATTTGTAGACCTGTGTTATTCACCTAAACACGTTTTACCATCCAAATTTCAATGAAAAATAACTAATAAAAGTTTGAACGAAATAACAGAAGGCAACGTCTTCGTTTCGGCTTCGTTCCTTTCGTGTTAAAAAAGTCTCCACTCGAGAAAACTGATATTTATTTTCCGCCTGAATTTCGACACTTGGTAGCATGGTACACCAACTACAAGTTTGAATTAGATGAAAAAATAATTGGGGATCGAGTAAAAAGCGAGTTTTCATTGGACTCGCAGGCGAGGTTGAACTTGACGCGTGTTTGGGGAAGAGGGGACGATGGTTCGTTGCGGTAACGAGCCCTGCGCAAATTCAAACAGGTACAATTGTCGCGTCAACGAATGATGCTGTGCCGACGGGTCGGGCAATCGTTAATTAGCCGGGACGCGCAGCCAGTACGTCGCGACGTTCAATGCAATAACGCGTCACAGCGTGCGTTTTGGCGCGGGCATCAACGCAGCAGCGGTTATTGTGCTGCGGGGGCGCCAAGCGCTCGCCGAATTTCCGCCTCCGTTTTGCCAAATTTCCAGCGTTTGGTGTGCAGGCACGAGCCGCGCTCCGGTGAACAGAGCTCTCCCACCTCGCGATCCGAACCGCAAAGTATCGGGACTCGAAAGTCCGCGGAAATTTGTCATTCGAATGTGCTTACAGCTCCAGGGTCGGCCGAGTGGCCAGGGGGGTTGCTTTCGGTCCTCCGTGTACAAAGTTGTCGAGAGGATTGTACCGGAATTGCACCCGTTGACGATGATTTTGTTGGACAATAATTGGAAAGGATCGAAGTGGCCTGGCTTTCCGAAATGTTATAACAACAGTCATAATTCAATTGCATGCGAACGATCGAATTAATTAATACTCGTTAATTGATCGTTTGGGTATCCGATATCGGTAGTGCCAATTTGCCAGGACGAGCGAAATCGCCTATCAACGAGAGTACTTTGAAAGCAAAGCTTGCTTCGAGGGGAATGAGAATATTACGTTGCAATTAGAGGAAAATTCTTTTTTTTTATATCGATTTTTCTAAATTCCTTTTGTAACGTTTGTCTAACGGTAATCGTGCTCAGGTTTATTAAGAATTGTTGTTTCACGCTGTGAAAGAAAGGGATGAAAATTTCAAAAATTTCAACATTTTAAAATACGAAATTTGATTTTGGATTGTAATGAAAGTAAGAAGTTGAGAGCATTTTCGTTTGTAGAGACGCAAACTTAAAATTAAGAGGCGTTTCTTGGGGGGTTACGGCTGACGACGTTTTTGTTTAAAAAATTTGTGGTACCACGAGAAAAAAGAACGATTTCTTAGAGTCTCAATTATAATTTGTAATGAAAGTTTCAGAAGTAAAATAAATAATTATGATGATAATTTTTATACGAAATTTATTTGAAAAGTCTAAGATTTATTTAAAGAATCTAAAATCCATTTAAAAAGTATTTAATTCGATACAAAGAATGTACTTTTATATTTCCTTTTAATACTAAGCCTTACTAGAACAAGAGTAATTTTTATTGCGATTCCGCCATAATAATTTTTATTCCGATATTCCAATGATAATCATTTTTTTTCAATTATTCAATTACACGTTTCCAAAGAGAAATCTTGAATGACGAATAACTTTAACGGATTTCACTTTCGCTACAATTGTACCCGAGCGGTAAATAATGAATATTTAATTATAGCCTGAAATCCGAGTTGATCAAAATTACCATCGCAAAATGTGAGTTTCGGGAAAAGCATTAAAATGATTAATATTTGGGGTCAATCGGAAATATCGGATTTCGATATTTTTCGATCGAAGAGACCCAATCCATGAGCATCTTTGATCAATGAACGAACCGGTACAATTCTATCTTCGACAGCGCAAATACGTTTGAATAAATTAACCGCGACGATCCGGTCGATCGCCGTAATTAGCAGCGCCCATACATTTATCCCATTTATCACGCGATCGTTGATCGTTAGTTATCGGGACTTGTTACAATTAATCGGGCATGCCACATTAGGAAACACGAGTGAAGTCGCGTGGGACGTGGTCTCGGGCAAGTGCGACTCAAACATCTTGCGAAATAGAAGAGGACGAAAAATAGTTTCATTTGTGTAGGAAAACGCGTAGTCGCATGCCGGAAGTATACTCGTGTCGATATATTTATGTGAATACCTAAATATATGCTTTGACAATATACAGGGTGTGACGATTCGTAGCAGGACTTATTACAACCAAAAAACAATGTAAACAAAATTCGAATATAATTCAGCACCTGCTAAGATTTATCTAAGATTTTTATAAAAATTTATAAGATTTTTATAAAAAGTGCGAAATTTTAAGTTTTTTTGTCGTCTTTTGCCTGCTTCGACATTTTTGTCGATTAGGTATTGTGAAACTTTGGTCTGTAAATTTTTAGTTCATTTTTTGAGTCCTCGATTTAAGCACATTAAGTTTCTTTTTGTTGACTTGCTGCCGTTAAGTTTTCTACATATCTTTTGTGGCATCTAGTTTCTGTCAATTTAGTATTTCAGAGTTTATCTTGTCTCTTTTGTCTGATAGAATGTTTTATTAATTTGCTTCTCTACGGTTCTTTTATAAACTAAACTTGAAAACTGATTGAATGCCAATTACCTTTTTTCGAACTTCGTTAAAATCATATATTCAAACTACACACATTTGAACGTTTTATATTTTGTTAAGGAAACATTCACCCGCGATTTTCCTTATTTTAGAATTATTCTTCAGCTAATAGCAGTTGCCAATAAAAACAAAATTCTCTAGAAAACGAATCTTTACCGGAAATATATCCATCTTGTATTTTTTATTTTTTTTAAGAAAACGTCTTTGATTCAGCACGAGGAAAATCAACAGCAATAATCTTTGTGGGTTTCCGGCGTAGAGGAAATAGAAAGCGATTCGATAAATGTTTCATTATTATGTCAAAAAAGAACAGACCCCTAGATTTCCATATTTTCCGTATTTTCCGTATTTTCCGTATTTTATTCAACTAAAAACGATGCGCAATAAATAAAAAAATCCGTAAATAAAAAAAATAAATAAGAACGAATCTTTACCGGAAAAACTTGGACATATTTATTTAAGAGAACGACTTTTATCCTGCCCGAGGTGAATCAATAATCAACAATCGTCGTGACGTTTCGAAGAAAATGAAATGGGAGAAAATTCGGAATATTTCGCAACAAAACTGCCATTTACTTTTCCAAAAAAGTTCTCAACGTTGAAGGAGTGAAGTAGGGACAATTTTGGGACACCCTGTACGAGTGCGTACGTTCCCTCTTTTCGTTCCGATCGAGGAATGAAAAGACAGATAAATAGATGGAAAATCGCGATATAAATAATCAGAGGCAATTAAAATATTAATTGAGAAGCATGCTCGTTTGTGGTCAACACGAGATGGGCACATACGTAGTTTCTCTCCCAACTAAGCTTCGTGCATTCACTTCCTACTCTTTTCCGCTTCTTCTTCTCATTTAGTCCTTATTCCTTCCTTTGCTCCCTCGTTGTGTTGTACCACCCGTGGAAGCCACGCGGAAGACAGTCCGAAAGAGAGAAAGACGGAGAGAGAGAGAGAGAGAGAGAGAGAGAGAGACGATGTTCCGTTCAATTTCGACGCGCACTCGGCTCCGATACACTTTGTGTACAACGTTCTGGAGGGTAAAGGAGTGAGGGCGCTCAATTAAACGGAAATAAAATATATTGACTGGTATGTTGATTCTCTCCCGCTCTCTCTCTCCCTCTCGTAAGTGTAATTTATTCACCGTCGACAATCCACCATTGAATATGTCTTTGTACGGGAAAACGTTGCTCTGAGTCGCTCCTCAAGATGGGCCAAGACATTCCAAGGGGCGAGACACAGCGAAATCGTTCGCAACGTCGAGAGATCGAGAATAGATCCGTTCACTCTTGATTCAATCGATACGTTCGAACTTGAGACGACGTTAAACCGGAAACGCGATGATAACACTTTGACACTTGTCATGCTAAAATTTTTACTCTTTCAAGGATGAAAGCTTCGTGTCGAAGTCGAGTCAACTAAATATTGATCAAATCGTAAAAATTAACCTACATTTTTTACGATTATTTGTTTATTTTTTTAACGTACATAAATATATATAATATATGTATATATTTTTTAAATTGATTTTGATCACTCTAAAGTGATATATGGCTTGATAACAGAACAAATGCATTACGACTTGACAACGTAAAACCAATTGTGCCATTGCTACTGCTGTTTCCATTTTTTATCGTGTACAAATCCAAACAAACTCCCACTATGCACTAACGTACACGAATTATTGATTTGTTTATTTATTGAGGTAAGAAACGTCATCACTACTGCCACTGCGTGGTCCGTTTGGGCTTTAAAAACACCGCAAAAAAAAAAAATAGATTCGTCTCGAGGGCTGAAGTCTCGATCTAGCCCAACATTAACCATATTCCTGAGCAGTTCATTTTTTGTCCGATCTGGATACGATAATCACTCGAATATTTTGACGTCAGAGATCAGGAACTCAACTTTGCAAATGCTAACAAACCCAAACACAAAATCGCAATGGTAGCAAAGAAAAGATCGTAAAAAAATCAACTTTTCTGAATTCGATGAAAATAAAATAGTGTTTAGCGAATTGTTTTTTTACCCCATGAAAAACCCGCGAAAAGCATTCCTAGCCTCCCCTATAGATTCGCTTCATCGATAACCATTTAAAAAAATACCACATTCACGTGTCTTTATAGGACTGCGAGAAAACTTTACACGTTGAAAAAAAGTCTCTGAAACAATGCACGTATTCGAATCGTTATTTCTGTTTTTCGTGTGTAGTCGAAAGAGGGTCAAGAAACGTGCAACGACCCGCTAATTTGGCTCGTAAAACCGTATTGACAAAACAGTAAAAATAATTGAAGACGAGAAGAAACAAGAGAAGTTTTGCTTTACGGGATCGTCCGTTGGTTACGTACGTACGGTCAGAACGAACGAGCATCGCAATTAGCCGTAAACGCGGAGTCGTCGAGAATCACAGAAATCACGAGCGTTCGTAAAGATAAAAACATGCGTGTAGATTTCCTTTTTTCAAATTTATACGTTCCGCAGAAGGGAACTGATGGAGTGTGCTCTAATCGATGTCCTGCGGGTACACACGCGGATGTTCCTCAGCTAAGTAACGAGACGAGCATTTTTGTAATCCCGTTTGCGATCCCTATTAGCTTCGACAGACTTACTTAGAATCCTTTTCGTGTGGTCCATGTTTCGTCCTTTTATTCGCATTTAAAGAAAGTATATTATGGTCATCTATTGTTTGTGCGCCGAATAAATCTCTGTTGAAAGATTTTGTAAACATTTGATATTCACTAGGAACCATAATTGATATAATCTATAGTTGGAAACCGTCAAATGTCGCCAATGTGTACTTTTGTTAGTCTGTGTTAATTGCATTGAAACCTGTAGATTTCGAATCAACTAGCATACTCTCCAAGTAATCGTACATAGTGTCTAACGGAATGTCTATATTAAAAACCCATGTCTAAATCAGTAACCGGAAGTTTCGAACGGTTCGCCAGATTTCGAAGAGCAAGAAAATCCATGAGTTTGAAACCCGTTTATCCAATTGACAAAGCTGATTAAAGTCGAATTAAAAGCGATTGCATATACGATCTTGAGTTATGCTTCTTATGAAACAATCGCGTAGTAATAGCCTGCATAAGTAAGTGAAAGACAGCGAAAATACTTGTATTCCAAAATACGTACGACCTCGAAAATGGAATTGTCCAATTTTACTTTCGAACTGAAATTGGACCGTTTAGTCAAATTTGCGATTTTAGTCAAACATTTAGTGATGTTTGATTCTTAATACCTTTCAGTTTAATAGTGTATGTATATAGCTTCAATTGACCAAAACTTTTCCACACCATTCAGAAAATTGTCAGGCTTAAAATGAAAAAGTATTCGAAATAACCTTCCTCTGTTCGATCAAACGAATGCAAGTGATGCAAGTAGACTTTTTCCCGAAGCAAATTCGTATCCCCCAGCTTAGAGATTAAGGCTCGTGAGCGGCATGTTGGACACGGAGCCACGAGATGACCACCCGTTCAAGAGGGAACTCCAGTAGGTACCTACCTACAGTTTACCTAGTAGTACCTACCTGGCCGAATCGTTAAAGTTACGGTCGCGGTTACGGGGTTCTGCGAAGCGTACGGATGTCCCATCCGTACGAACGCGGCCTAGGCACGCGTGTACATTGATTTCGTGTGAAAGGAGCGTTCGCGTATGAGTGAATACAAAACGGGAGTACAAAACGGGAGGAAAGGACCGATGAGGAGACGCCACGCGCGAGAGACTCGTAAAGACGCCACCGATGCAACCACGAATGTACCGCCATTAAACGAGGCTCCAGGAGTCGATGGGAAAGCCCGGCAAGGAGACAAAGGAGAGAAGGAAAGAGCGAGGCAACCGGATGGTGGAAAGGACGACGAGAGGGAAGGTTGCGTCCCTACCGCGTGTGCTTGTAGCTTGAGTCTATCAGTGGCAAGGTGTAGGTCGTGTTTACGGAATCCCGCGCGTATACAACGTGCTCCCCCTTACCCTTGGTTTCCCTCGGCACTCCCCGCTGATTCACCGCCGGAATCGGAAAGACACAGTATCAATGTGGAAAAAGAGGACGGAGGAATCGGAGTAGCGAAAGGTCGACGACGGGGCTAGTGGAAAAGGCTGAGTGTCGTCAGACACTTTTTTCTCCCCCTCACTAGGTTCACCCTCTCCCTCTCGCGACCGCGCACTCCCTTCTTCGTTTCTTTTTTCCTTTCTTCCTTCGCAGTTTTTCTTTTTTTCTTCCTCTTATTTACTGCCGTCTGACCTTTTTTTTGCACGACTTTTTATCCCCCCAGCCAGACGGACCAAGACCGCCAGAGAAAATATGAGAGAGGGTCTTCGGGGGCGGAGGGGAGACGTGACGTAACGGGAGCGAGGTTTCCACGGCGGTTGAAGAAGGAAGCTTCTCTCGTCTCGTTTTTACCCAACGTACGTGGAGAGCAAAGAAGAAAAGGGAGAAAGGGAACGAGGGTTGCACAAACGTCGTTAGCTCTTGCGCGTGTATTAACCGTGCATTAACAACCGTCCTTACCCAACCTCCTTTCTCCCCACCGTCCTTCCCGCCCTTCCTTTCGGAAAGGAAACCAAAAACATTCGTTCCAAATTGAAAATTGATCTCTCTTCCACTAAATTCCCAAACACTAATGAACGATCTTTTCATCCTAAAGCAGCTAGTGAAAATTTAACAAATTGAAAAGAATTCATTTTCGTTGAATTACGTCTCCAATACGATATTCGAATACGAATTACGATACTTGAAGAAATTTCAAGCAAATTCAATTCAGCAAAAATTTCAAGCGAAACGTTAATGCTTCGTGATCCATGAATTACGTTTTAAACAATCATTTTACGATTGCCTCAAAGGCCTGCTGCTCGTTTAAAAATAAAATCCATTCGCGAGATCTCGTTGTTCCGTGAGAAACTTTGGGTCAAGATGTGGGGCATGCATCGTATGCACTTTCCTCGGATTATTTATTGAGTCGATATCGTTATTGCGAGAGAAACCGTAGTTGCCTTTCTGGATTATTTGACGGTCGACGAGGGTACCGATAATACCTTTTATTTAAACGCTTTTTGCTTTCGGGCCTCCTATCGGTAATTCCGTGTTGCATAATGATACGTGATAAACAGTCATCGCTGTTGGGTGATTAACGACGCCTCATCTCGCTCACATCGGCATTACTCGATGGACATTTAAAAATCGCCGAAAAATCGCAATTCTTGAAAATCGGAATTGGAAATATTTTGAAAAGAAAGAAAATTTGAAAACTTTTCACCACATAATTCCGTAATTACGAATATATTTATAACAGCATTCTCATTCATCTCCTATTGGAAATCATGAAAATTTGATTGGAGAATAATTAATTAAAGTTCCATCACTTTTTCATACTTTTCATATAAACGAAAATTTAGAAAAAAATTGTTAACTTTGAGTATGGGAATTCCCAAACGATTGATCAGACAATTATACCTTATTTATTGATTTTTGCGAAGTGAGAATTGCGCGTGATAAACACTTTTCAGATTGAAATAAAAGGATCGTAATGATCGTCGATACAATTGTCGAATGTCGTATATCAAATGGCATTTTATAACGAATCGGAATCGAGCGAGATCGAGAAGCAGATTGGACTTTTTTTTTTACCGAATCGTATCGACTAATACGAGACGAGTGTATGCGTGCCTGAATCTTCCTTCTCCAATTAAGCTTTATAGTTACAAAAGTTTGCCGCTCGCTCGAGCTTTCAGCATCAATCACTCGACTAATTAAGAAACGTCACACCGGGGCGCAGAGCTCTCGCGTGGTCGAACGTGGATGGAAACGTTTCGCGTGCTCCTCTGTGGAGTGAAACGAAGAGAGGGAGAAAGAGCGAGGGAGCCAGAGAGGAGGTGAAAAGTGATCGAGAAGATCCGTATACATTGTATACACGTATACATTTGTATGCATTTATGTAGCGTGAGTAAATATGTCGCTCCCGACAAGCGTATCGAAAAAATGAACGAGTGATGAACAGTTTTGAAATAATTTTTAATTGGGAAATTGAAAGATTAATCGTCTCTCAAATTATTACTCCGAAGTTTGCATCTTCGGGACACGATAAAAACAGTGATTTTTTTTCAGTTTTCCAAATTTATTTTCGTGCATTAGGTATACGTAGAAAAATGACGCATTTTCTATGAATTTTAATTAGCAATCTATGTCGAACGTTCTACAAATGTTGTTAGGTTTTCAACGAAATACACTTTCAATCGCTTTCAATACTTATTCACATTTTTACGAAATGTGACTGTCTATCTCGCACGAGAGAATTTTATGGCCCAAATGTTCGGATCGCCTTTTTTGTCTCTTCGATCACGTCGAAACTCGGAATAAAACAAAATATCGTTGCGTTCGAACGTTATTGTTGCAATGCAATGATGTTCTTTTTTGCAAAATTTTGGGTAAAAATGAATATTAAAAAATTAGAAAACAAAAATTTGCCGAATTTTGCACATATTTTTTTTTAAGTCGTAATACTCCGCTACTTTCATATCACAACTAGGCTGAAACATATATTAATTAGAACGAATTATTATTATTTTTATATTCCAACGATTGAACTTTTACCGTCATCCTTTCTGGGAAATTACGGAAGGTCACTAAGAAGATACTAGTAAAAAAATGTGTCGAAATGGATAATCAGGATATTTGACGAAACAAAAGTTTTTTTCTTCGGCACTCGACTCGACGAGAGTGTGCCAGGGTATATCATAATCTCCATGTTGTTGTCGAAGGTCGTTGAAAATTCATTCTAACTTGTTTCCAGTAATGTAAAATATAAAAAATAATAAAAATAATGCTTTTTTCTAAGAATTTAGTTTTACAGGCAATTTTGTAATAGGGTACGTCAAACCCAGCCACATACTCGTTACATTTTTTCACCACACTCTCGCCGGGTTAACGAGGCGTTTTTGTTTTTTTAAATTGAAAAGACTTGGGCGATGAAAAAATTGGTTGATTTCGACTTCATACTAATTGCCATTATATCCGAGATTTCGGGAATCAGAAAATTTCTAAACCCTCGTAATATCGTGGAGAAAAAAAAACCTCAAAATAATTTTGTCAATTGGCAGTATATTGCGAAATTTTTATCGGCGATTCTAACGGATGGTATTAGCAAGTTCCATTATGAGGGCAGGAAAACATTTTGTCGAGAAATAAGAGCAAAACGATGGAAAAATGAATAATTGATAAGTCGGGCGAAAAAGTTTTAAAAAAATGTGTACAAACATGGGGAAGCAGGGAAGCAAGCCTGCAACGTTAATCGCGGTAGCATTGATTTACGCTCGTAAACTTTATATGCGCATCAATCTCGGTGATGCTGGACAGGTCTGCATAAAAAGTCACATTGTCGAAATCGCTTTGTTCGTGATTTTAATTGAAACGCGCTTGTCGCGCTTTCGCGTAACGAAGCGTTCATAAGTGGTAATGAAACGATGAAAAAAAACACACACACACCGCGAAATGCTAATAAACGGTGAAAATCCCTCGCGTGGCGCGCAGGAATTCCCGTCGAATATGAATACATACGTCGATTTCAAACGAATACCGATTCCCCTTCCCCTCGGCCGATTCAACGACCCCTCTATTTTTTTCGAATGAATATTTATGAATTTTTCCGCCACCACGACTCGAGGGAATTTCTCCAGATTTGATCCATTTTCGTTTTCCACTTACTGAGTAGTTTCGCACGAGTACTTCGGTAAACTTAGCGGTTTTCAAATTTCGGGATATCGAGTGCTTTTACATTTTGCTAAATTTAATTCTTTCGAATTTGAACAATTGAATACTTTCAAACTTCAAGACATTAAATGTTTTTCAATTTCAGGAAATCAAGTGCTTTCAAATAAAAAAAATTGAATACTTTTGATTTTTTTTAAATGGAATGCTCTTTAATAAAAAAAAATGGATGATACCAAATTTTAAGATTGTGAATATCTTCAAAATCGAAGAAATTTTCTATTTTCAAATTCAAAGAATTTGAATATTTTCAAACTTGAAGAAATTGAATAAACTCAAATATCAGGAAATTGACCAAATTGAAATTTCAAGTAATCGCAGACATTGTATTTCAAGAAATTCTATACCATCGAATTAACTGTTCACCGAAAATTATCATTTATTCCAGTTTCACGAGAATTTCTATTTACGTATTTTGAGCAATGATAGATTTACATTTTTTATTAAGAATTCGTACAGACTGCTCATGTTACGAAATGACGCGTTTTCTTTTAATACAATCTTGTGTTTACGAAATTTCAATAAACTGTATTCCTCTGAAAATCCAAAAGCACTTTACGAATGGAAAACTCGAACAACTGAAATATTCTCCTGAAGCGTTGAACTTTCCCCAAAAGACTAACCACAACGTAAGAAATTGAAGTTGGCATCGTTGGGAAACGCGTTTTACATTTCCATACTTATTTGTCCATTCGGGCGACTCAAAAAATACTAAAGCATTTTCAAGAATTCCTATCGAAAGTGCACACTCCCACCCCCTTAAACAGTACCGAGTAAAAATAAAAAAGGAAAAGTGAATTTTCGTCGCAAGGATGACATCAACGCTATTGACGAACGATAACCCGAGGCGCTTGGTCAATAAATCTAGACGATGAACAAGGAAAATACGATAAAACAAAGAGCGCGCGCGAGGAACAACGAATCACTCAAGATAATCGGCAGGAGACTGGCAAAGGAAAACTTGATTGTCACTCGAAACGTCTAGGAATGATGAATATTGCAGTTTACGTGTATCTCACTTGACGAGTTCTCCAGAATTAATGATTCTCCTTCAAATATGAACGATTGGTGATATTATTGTGTACGTCCTACGTAAACTCGTCGTAGAAAAAAAAACATTATTTTTTCTAGTTTTTCGTACATTTATCGTACGTTCGACGAATATAAAAGCGGGCGAGTGTAACAGCGTGATTAATATCAGTTTGCGGCTAGTTTTTGCAAAAACTCGTATTATCTTTGCGCACGTACGCGAGTACGCTATCTGTAACAACGAAACGAGCGCGCTGCAGATAAATAGAAACGCGCGAGGATAAATGTGCGTAGAGCGAAAACGAGGGAGATGCGGAGTATCTTTTCCTCCCTCTGTCTCTCTTTTCTCGTTGCCAGCGGGCCGACCTTCGGCAAACGTCAAACGTCTGCGTCGGGTCGCGGAGTAGACAGGGCCGTATCGCTCCAATAGCAGCTTTCGCTACCAATGAATCGACAGCCTCTTCTTCCTCCCACGCAATCGCTAATCCTCTGCTCTCCGCTCGGCTTGGACGTCTGCACGCGCTTTGGACGGTGCGCAACGTCGGAATTGACCACGGAATAAGTCTTATTTTTGCCGATCGATCTCTACAAACATTCCATTTATTCGAGGAGCAGGACTGGACCGATAAATGGAGACTTTTTTCTAATGCCTACATTTATTTGACTGATCGACGCTTTCCAGTTTGTTTAAACGAACATTTTGGGGTTTATTCATATTTAATGGACTTGAAGTTCGCATCGTTCAAGTACGCCACGCAATTTCTTTTTTCATTTTTTCCTCACATTTATTATTTGGCGAAATATTTTTTTTTCATATTTCAATTCTATGTTATCATAATAAAGATTTGTATAATTATTGAAGTATTTTAATTACGATCACAGTGAAAACGAAATAGAGGAATTAAAAAATAATGGTAGTATATTTAGGGATTTGTGAGGTAAACGTGCTGAATGTCATTTTGGGATTTAAGAATGCAAACTGATAATTACTTGCTTTTTTTCAAATTCACTCGAGGGTTAAAATGGAGGAAAAATAATTCTTTGTTTTTCTCACGATTAATCCGATATATTCTAAACTGGTAATGTTTTTCACTACAATTTTTTCAAGAATAATAACGGATTAATTATTTTATAATTTCATACGTAATAAGTTAGTAGTTATAAAGGAGTGAATTCGACACGCTTGCTTATCGGAAAACTGCATTCTGCAGTTGTTAATTAAAATCGCCGCAAATTCTGAAAGTATTAGATTATCAATATTTAGGATGAAGCGATTGATTAGGCTTTCAAACGAATAGACCGCGTTTCCGCGTTTGGCAGTCTATTTATAGAATAGCGAAATATTTATTTCAACAACGAATTAATCAGCAATCATTAGGAAAGTCATCAAACGAGCTAACCACTGGAAACAATATCGTCGTATTTGAGTTGAATTAATATTCAATGTGGAGAAGTAACATTTTTAAGTGTTAAGGTATTATTAAATTAGCTGTTAGGCTAGACATATGCGACACGATTTAACTTTTTACCCAACGGTCCATCCGGGAAAAATCTTAACTGTCAATCGAACCGAGAAATATTTGATAAATTCAGCCGAGATTTCGTCCAACTTTTGCCCAGCAATATTGACAACAAAAATGCTGATAAAACGGGCTTGAAGCTCGCGTCGTTCCATTGCAATGAAAATTCTTCGTATACTCCTTCGTCCCAACTTTTATTATTATTGAAAATGTTTTTTTGCGCGTTCCTGTAGATCGACAGAGACGATCGTGAAACGCAATTCTCGTAGAGTTTGCGAGCCGTAGAAATTTCGAACTTGAACAAATTCATTTTCGTTGCATTGCAAATATACAATATTTATCGATGGACAAATATTGATCTGATCGCTGGGGAATTAGTGTGAAAATCCGAAAAGACCATTCGTCCCACAAATAAAAAAAAAAAAGTTTCAAATAGTGTAGGTACAAGACTCGCGGATGAAAGGTAAATTTATGATTACAACGTTAAAACTGCAATTCATACTTTACACGATATGAACTTTTTGATATTGATATAACAAAGATGGGGATCAAAAACTGGAGTTCGATATCAGTTTATTCACTGATGAATAAGCAAAAAATTCCCATTTCTTACCGATTGAACTACGATAACAAAAAAAAGTTTTGGTTAGTTTTAGCCAGGATTATATATTTTCAGAAAAAACTTCGTTTGTCTTTCTCTCGAATCAACTGGATCGCCAAAATTGAAAACAGCTTAACGGTACAAGTACCATTGAGCTTTTCACATTCAACATTTTTTTCTGACATTATTTATTACTTTTTAAACTATTAATGTATTTAAATTGAATCTGTACATTCATCTGTGCATTGGTACATCGCTTCGTCTACACACAAATTACCAAACAATTATTCACTCTTCCTTGTTCCTTTAAAATTCATTGTTTGTGAAAAACTCTGATTTCTGGGTCGTCGCAGTGCCCGAGTCAACGGCGTTGAAATTTGCATCGTCCAAAAGCAACGATTTTTTCCCCATTTCATTATATTAATTATTATCCAAGAATCGTACGTTTCAGATTTTTGTACTCCGATAATTAATTTAAAAAATCAATGTTCGATTTTCATAAGTCCAATATTTCCAAGAAAACTTTGGGAAAAGAATCATTTTTATTGCGGCGCAACGATGCAAATTTGGAAGTAATTTTAATCCCTCAAATTGGTTTATGAAAAACGGGTAGGTACGCAGCGAAACTTTAACTCTCGCGATGAATTTCGGTAGATTCGATTCGTCAATAAAATCGGCGCTGAATCGAATATATATTTGGAATTGATATTGAATCAATTGGTTACAATCGCTCTCGTGGTGATTTTGAGTCAATTGGTTCCTTTCGCTCTCGGGGTTTTTTCAAATTTCCCTTTCCCAGTACGATCTATTTTTTTTTTTTTTTTTTTTTTTTTTTTTCATTTTTTCGCTCACCCAACCTCGTCCTCACTCGTATGTGCTCCTTTTGCCTGCTCGGCGCATGTGGTACACTCGGCACGCGGGAAGAAGGGAAGATCGCGACGACGCGCTTATATGCGAAAACGATTTTGCCGCCGGGCCACCACTTGACGCTCTCGAAGAGCGAACACCTCTCGCTCTTTACTCATCTCTCTCTCTCTCTCTCTCTCTCTTTCGTCGATGCTGCCATCATTTTTCTCGCTCTGTTTCTATCTTTCTCCTTTTCTACGTCTAGCTCTCAGGCCCCCTCTCAACCCCCCTTTCTTCTCCCCCCACCTCTCTCTCTCTATCTTTCGAGCTCGACGCGCACGTGAGATATTTTCGGATCTGCCGCCGGGCTCCTACGAAACACGCACTCGTCCCGCGTCATTAGAAACACTTTTCCTCCCTCATTTTCTTCGACTTTTTTTGCTCTTCGTCGCTCTCCTAATCGATTCCTTCGATTCGACGCTGTCGACCGTTCGATCCGTGATGAGCCTACTCTTTTTTTTTCTTGAGATTTCGATGAAGACAAGAACAAAATTGCGATTTTTTCGTTATTTTTGGTTTCTTTTTTTGAGTTTTTTTGTTGTTCCTCTTTTTTCGTTCTCGATGGCATTTCTATTGGCGTTCTTGCGGTTTTTTTCGTATCGGAGAAACGTCACGGAATCGATGCGAGTCTCCGAGTTTGTCACAACGAACCAAACGCTCTTCTCTCTTTCCTGCTTCCTATACTCGACGTACGATCTGTCCATTCGATTGCTCCATTTTTATCCGGTGTCTCTTAGCTCCGCGATTTTTTCTTTGAATTTTTCGAAAAATTCTCTCGAATTACTCACGATTAATCGCGAGCTACGATCGGCGAGGAAGTGGGGATATAGATCCCGAGGAGAGGCAGCCTTTCTCGTGCAAATAATCCTATGGTATTTTGGGAAAATATTTTCCATCATTCGAGGTTGAAACGTATCAATGCAATGTGATTATTATTGTGTTTTTATAACCTCTGCCAATTTTTCCAATTCTTTTTTAATGTTTCCTTTTACAAATTATAGTGGAAGGTCTATGGGAAGGATCCAAAAGAATCGGGGTTGATCAGATTCATCAGGAACACAAAACAATTGAAAATAATTAATTTTCACTACATTATTACGCGAATGAGAATTTCGACGTTGGTTTCCTTCTGTTTCACTTTCTACAAATTACCGAACAATCTACCGCCATAATTTTTCCTTTTTGAAACTCAAGATTGAAGATCTTCGAGAACGATACAAAAAAACAATTTCCTTTATTGAATTCAAGCGACAAAAAGCGTGTAATTTACAGTCACGAACTTTCATCGCATTACAAAGTTGTTAAATGTAAAATTGCGTGTTTCTTGCCCCCGTAGTTTTTATTTGCAAAATCTTTTGTTTTTTTAAACTCAAGATCCAATTATTTTCGACAACGACTCGAAAGAACTGCTGGTTGATTGATTTCTCCTCCAAAAAAATAATAATTAAGAATAATGAATGATTACTGAATTATGAGAATCTGCATTTCCAAATTAGCCTCCTCTTTCCTCTCACTTTCCATTTCCAAAATTTACGTTCATCGAAATTCAAGGTCGAAAATCTTTAACAAGGACCCAAAAGAACTCGAGATTGACTGGATTGATTTAAAAAAAAAATGAGCAATTAAGAAAAATGAATTTTCGTAGCATTCCAATGAATTTCAAAATGATTCTCCTCGGTTGTAACCATGTACAAGTGAGATGAGGAGGAGGTGAGGCTCGGGGGGTCGGAAAAAATGAAACGTTTGCCGAGAAATCCTGGTGAGCAACGCAACAACGCAACAACGCAACAACGCAACAACGCAACAACGCACTTCGCGCGTCACGTGGCTCTGCGCGTACGCCCGCGTGGGAAGAAACGGACTAATCGCGAAAGCCAAGAAAACGTAAAATTCGCGTTATTTATTGCGGTTAGATTTGGGATGAGACGAGCTCGAGAATTAGCGATATTCGTTGAGCGAAAGTTCAAAAGAGCGAACGCAACAGAGAGAAATTTGTTTTTGAATATCGCCACGATATTTTGCCGACAAATTGTGGATTCGTTTGGGTTTGTTTGGGTTTAATCGTACATTTCGGGCGAGGCTTTTCCACTTCCGGTTGTTCGAGGCACACGCGCTCTCTCGCGCGGGGGGGGGGGGGGGGGGGGGGGGGGGGGGGGGGGGGGGGGGGGGGGGGGGGGGGGGGGGGGGGGGGGGGGGGGGGGGGGGGGGGGGGGGGGGGGGACGGTTTTAAGGAAATCCGTATGCGTTCTCACGTTTGGAAAAAATCGAGAAAAGCGCGCGTGCACTCCCGAGCGTATATACGTCGGCCCGTGTGATTTTTGGCTCGCTCGCCTCTCTCGGGACCGAGTTTTGGCATCAAAAACTTCCACCACGGAAAACTCACGAAATTTTGACGCGAAAGATTTTTTTACCTCAGCGACCCAAAATTTTCTCGAAAATTCACGAATTTTAGTGCGACGTTATTTGTCATATTTTTTCGAACACTTTCCGCGAATTTTATCGCGTCACTCGCATCTTATCGTGGCATATTTCGTTTACGTATTCTTTTTTCTCCTGGAATACTTTTTTGCGAGCTTTCCTTACGTATTTTCCTTTTTTTCGTGAGGTATTTCATTTTTTTTTCGAAACGTATTGATTTTTTTTCCCGTGAATTATTTATTATTTTTCGGTGTATTTATTTTTTCTCTGTGGGTGTTTTTGTTTTTTTTTCGTGGTATATTTTTTACTACGATATATTCAATTTTCCTTGTCAGTGGGAGATGAAGAGCAAAGGGCTGGTTGAAGACTATTCGAAGCCCTCGATTTTTAAACTGGTTAATTATTTTTTTACTGGCTTTTGGAAAATTTCGAGCGCCGTCGTTTCGTAAATTTTCCGAGGAAAGATTTTCGGAGCGAAAACGTGACGAGACGTACGCGCACGCGTGGGACAATTTTTTTTTTAAGAATACGCGGCTTACATCAAAAACTAAAAGAGCAGCTGCCTCTTGAAAAATGGCGATGATACTTCGATGATACTTCGTACCAAGCTCGTTTATCATCCCTCAACTTTTATTTCCATTTGATTCCGGATTTTATTTCCGTTCTCCGATTCCAAACTCAATTACGATTCTTCGATCACTATTTTCGCGATGAAAACGGGGACGTCGACAAATGCGCATCCAATTTATTTCTTTCTCTTGGCAATTCGAAATTACTCGTCGATAATACCGATAGATCGCACACGCTCAATTTTAAAAACCAATATTTTCACTTTCAGCTCCAAATAAATCGCCCCATTAAACGAGGTTTGAAATTCTCCACCAGAATCGTGTTTCGAGTCGCTCGCGAATTTTTGATGAGGTCGCGAATTTTTCAACCACCGAATTTACAGCTCCTCGTGGGATAGCCCCGAGTTTTTACACGTGTCGAACGATCGCGGGCCTCGCGACTAAAAACAACGCGCCCGCCGACGACACGAAGCACATTTACGAACGAAAAGCGCGCTTGAAATTGTTTAGCAAAATCTGCTCGCGTACGACCAACGAAGGACTCCGAAAAAAAACAAGCAGGATTACGTTTTCATAGTTTCACTTTTTTTCCCAAATTCATTTTTTTACGTTTCACAACACCCCGAAATATTCTGCGAATTTCATCGGGAAAGTTTAAAAAAAATACATATTTTCGCAATGAAAATTATAAAAGAAATACATTTTTTGAACTTGCGAAACTTTTCGGGGCAAAAAAGTCCGCGTTATCTCATTGCGGTGTAACCACGAAAAAACGGCGAATCTTTTTGTCTTATTAATAACGATTTTGTTGTGTTTTTTTCCTCAAATCCTCGAAAATTTTATCAATTTATCAGGAAGCCAAAAAAACCCAAATTTTGCGTTTTTCCACAGAGAAGTTTGGGGAAAAAAAATGTTCCGTGATAAGAGTGACGCAAAGAGCAAACACTCAAATATTCAAAGCGTTTTGTGATCTTTTCGTCGGCAAAAAAAAATTTGCGGAATCTCATTGTTGCATGACCGCGAAAATATCAAGAATCTTAATTTTTTTTGTGAATCAAGCACGCGTCGATCACATGCGGAAACGGCGAACTTGGAGAAAAATTGGACGCACACGTGTACACATCGCGAGATACGCGCGGATATTTTTTCTTTTTCTTCTTTTTTTTTCATAGTCACTCCGTCGTATTTTTCTCTTGCGTTTCGCGATCGTACGAAGGAAATAAAGAAGGAAAAAAAGGAAGGCAGCACGAAGATGCGTGCACTAAACTGTTGTTGAGGCGAAATCGTACACCCACGTATACGCGTGTGTGTCCGTATGGGAGCATCGAGGGAAAACGTCACAGCGTTGCCTCTCGTCCTTTGCTTCACCGCCGCGAGACGCTTTTCACGTGTCCCGATGCGTGACGCGCGATATATTGGCGCGTGTACACTCTCGAGCTGTCAAATGGCCATCGTCGAGCCTCCCCCCTTCCCCACTATCGTTCAAGAAAATGCGAATTAAGGAAAAAGATAAATCTTTGAAAAAAAATTTCGGAAAAATAACATTTGAATTTCGATAAAAAAAATTTTTATAATTTTGAAAAAAGATAACTTTGGACAATCGCTGGCGGACAGATCGTAGTCGACGATAAGTCCAATCGTACTGTGTATCTCTTTCCCCCCCCCCCTCTCCCTCTCTCTCTCTCCCCTCGCGATGCACACACCTTGCCCGTCGCTGGCTCGTATTGTTTTTTTTTTTTTTTTTTTTTTTTTGTCGTCGTCACGCACCTTACGACGGCAGATTTCTCTCCCGCTCCTCTCGTTAACTCGCCTCGCCAGATATTTATTTTACATTAATATTTAATTTAGCGATTTAACTTGTCCGTTCTTCAATCGATTTCCTTGATCGACTTTTTGACACTGCTCGTATTAAAGTGATCCGTGTTTTAAATCGAACGTCTTTTCCTTTGTTTTTTTATTATTTCTCATTTTAGACACCTTTCGTCGATTGTTCGTTTCGGTAATCTCCGTGCACTCGGTGCTCGCAGCTCGTCAGTTCGCGAAACGGAGCCATCGATAGCTGGGAATTTTTTTTCGCAGGAATTTGTTTCGCGGGACGCGTTTTCTTTTTTCTTTTTTTTTTCTCAAGGTTGAACTTTTGTTCGTTTCTCTTTTCTCGTTTGTTTGGGTTTGTTTGGGGGGGAAAGGCCAACACGAGCGCGTGCACACTTTCGTACTTGCCGGAGATGAATGTTGCGGGAGGGCTGCGGGGGACGGTGGGTTACGCTGGGTTACGACGGAGGATGGCCACGTTTAAAATTAGACACCCGCATATCAATATTTACCTTGCTACATGTAAAATGAATAGAGAGAGCCTGCCTGAATCGAACGAAGGAAGGCTCAACCGGCCCACTGTGACGTCGCCGGCCTACTGTCAGCTCAGCGCTCGCTCGGCCCCGCGGTCAACTAACCTACCGTATATACGCCGCGATATTACGAACGCACCATTGATCCCTGTGCCCTCTTTCCGCGCCCCTCCAACCTGCCGATCCACACCGAAATTATTCCATAATTCGTTGTTTATCTCGATACGATTTTTCATTCCAACGATCCTTCCCGAAACGATTTTTTTTCGTTATTTTGAAGTGGCGCCACAGTCGATCGCTTGACTACCGCGGTAGTCAGGTGTGAAACGCTCACGCACACACACGTTTTCTATCTCTCTCCGATTCTCCCCACCAATCGCTCCGGTTTGCCGCCCCTCTCGCGCCGGCCGATATCCCTCGCGTGCGCCGCCGCCGCCGCCGCCGCCGCCGCCGCCGCAACCGTTCCTGCGGATCTCTCTCTCTCTCTCCCTCTCGCGGACTCGAACGCGCCAGGGTGGTGGGGGAAACGAAACCCCAGCGCTAGATACCCGCGCGCGAGAGGGGGAAAACACGCGGATGTTACAACGGGAGCGAGAGAGACGACAGTACCGAGGGAAACCGCGCTTCGGATACACTTTGAATGTCTTTTCAATGAAATTGTTGTTGCAACAAATGCAACGCGATCATTATTTGCCGAGATTTTTAACGCGGTACGTGCTTACTTTTTTCCGTCAATTCGTACTTTCGAATCTTTTCCAACTTTCTTTGAGAATCCTGAGCATGTGGGGATCTAGGGAAGGGGTACAAGGCTCGTGGAGGGAGGTACTTCAATTTTTTTTCTAGGTTAATCTCGGTGTTTGATTTTTTCAAAATTCCACACGTATTTTTAGGGACGAACTTTGTTTCTGTAGTATTTTAAACATTAGTCACTAATGACGAGTCACTCTCTTCTTGGTGTTCTGAGAATGAACGAACGAGTTTTTATTCTGGTATTCTGAAAATTGATGGCTGAGTTTTTTCTCGTTGTTTTTTTAAATGGGCGGTTGAGTTTTTCTTTTGGCTTTTTGAAAATTGGTCGATGGGTTTCACTTTTGTTGATTTCGATATGGATGGAGACGTTCTTCTCTTGGTATTTTGAAAATGACCAGACGAGCTTTTCTTTGGTATTCTGAAAATGGACGAACGCGTGTTTTTTAGAATTTCGAAAATGACGCGTTTTCATTTCGTACTTTGTAAATAATTGGACGGATTTTTTCGACATTTTGGTCATGATCGGGCCAATGAGGGCGAAAGAGATATTATTATAGGGCAAATTGACGAATCGTTTCTTTCGATATATTATGACATGTTTTTTTTGTACTATGGAAATTTTATAAAAGAGTTTTTTCCGTATTTTGAAAATGGTTGAACAAGTTCCCTTTTTGATATTTTAAAAATAGCTGATTGATTCTGTTTCTACATTCCTTGCGGGAATGTAGTGGGGTTTGTTCCTTTTCGATATTTTGGAGAGACCGGTCGATCGAGTGAGGCTAAAAGTGACGAAAATTTCGGGAAAAGCCGAATTGCTTGCAATTATTGAGAATAATGATACTCGTTGGTTATCGTAATTGCGCTTATTCGAATAATTGCGAAGAGGGAATAATGCGAGAATAATTATGGATGAGTAAGAAGTGATTTCTTCGCAATGCGAATATGACCAATTGGAATCAATTGGTTATGTTAGGTCATTAGGTTTTTCGATAACGCTGAAGCTCACATCGTTGGAACACCTCGACGTCCCTGGAACGTTTTCCAGGGTCTTCGTTAAAGATCTCCAGTTTTAATGCTCGAAGAAAGATTTTTGATGATAATGGAAATGAGAAAATAGATTAATTTAATAAATAGTATTTTCGTTGCAGCGATGGTACATTTATCTTCGCTTCGCTGTGGAGGTAAAGTACATCGATGTGGTCATTACACATTTTTCACAAATACACAAACACTCCTTACGAGTAATAAAAATATTATTATTATTCGTACAATTAAAAACATACATATTTTTTGGGCATCGCTATAGCGGAGAAATGAATATATATGGCGATGATTCCCACTTATGTTTATTTACACAAAAACCCATAATTAATAGAAAATAATTTGGACAACTTAGCGGAATAAATAATTAAAATTAGATAAAAATACATTAGTTTCAATAAACGATAAAACGATTAGAATTTCAATTCGAACAAATAACATTAATCCTATCCCTCATCCCAGTGATTATTCGATTATCGATAGAATAGAACTAGTATATCACGAAGTTTCCCACCGAAAGTCTCACTAGAAGCTGCAATCCTAAATTCCATTCTGAATTGGAAATCCCTGATCGATTAACCCAAAAACCCTAACAATTTGCAAATTCATCTGCGCGAATAAGATTTTTCAAAAATACGAAAAACGAGCGATCGAAACAAAATCACTGAATATTCCAATCAAACGAGAAATAAATCACGATTCCATTTGAATACGATCGGTCATTCTACAATGAAGTTCACTTCCGTCATCGAAGCACTTCCAGACCACTTTCTTCTCTGCCACGTGATAACTAAATCGTCGAAGCCGTTACCTTGCAATATTCAAAACAGACCATCAAAAAAAAAAAAGAATTCTCATCAGAGTACCGTCATAAAATTGATATTGTATCCATTGCCGCACTTCGTACCCTCGTTACACGCGGAAGCCGATTACCGAATCGTCTTATCGCAATTGTTCGAACTAAAAAAAAAGCACACACACACACAGGTACGAATTATTTCGTGGCCGAGCATCAAATTCGCGGAAATTGTGCCGACGAAAAGTATTTCTCAAAGAGAAAAAAAAGAAGGCTCACATCAGTACGATTTCGAAAAAAAAGAACGATCGCATATTACCGAGGTTGTGCGTGTCGCACGCGCGCCAGTAGCTATGCGATGACTCAAGCTCTGGCATTAAGTCTCGAAGGCGAGTATGCGTGCTCGTATTTACGTGCTACGTACGTTTGTCTGCACGCACGCACGTATTTACACTTGTATCTAACAGCAAAGCCTTCCAACCGACAAAAGGGCCCAAGTCCAACGTCTCGAAACGTCAGGTCGTTGCTTCGAAGCCTTTCCGGCTATCCGTCGTTGATGACGATCCCTGTTTGTGTTTGAGTGTACAGCAGGGTCTCCGCGACTTTGGAGAACGGTAGAAAAAAGCCTAGACCCCTAGACGTGTTCGACCAGGTGGCGCGCGGAAGGCCAGCACACCAGCGTGATTTCTCATCCGTGAACTGCCCAATATATCGGGGCTCTCCTTCTCCCCTTTCCCTTGCTTTGGATATCTTTTGCTCTCTCTCTCTCTCTCTCTCTCTCTCTCTGCGTCTTTGCGAACAGCGAATAATAGTATCGGTATAGCCACATTCGCGATTATATATAAGCTATAAGTGTATAGCCAAAGTATGCACGTGCCAGCAGCTCGCGTTCGCGAGATATACCTGTCGAAGCGTATGGGCTGTTTCGAGAAAAATCGACCACTCGATCGTCCCCGATCTCCCTCGACTTTGCGTTCGTAGCGAGGTTATCGTTTTTCGAAAAATTTGACAGGAAGTAATTTTGGCCCAATTGCTTCCGTGGGAAACAGAGCTACTGGAATCGCCGAGAGAAAAGGCTGATCGAATTACTGATTTATTTGAGAATATTCACGAAAAGTACGAATTTTGGCAACGAGCTTCCTTGCTTTTGGATATACTCGGTTACGAATCGTTGCCAGCTTTTTCTAGAACGTTAGGACAGAATTTCTTTGGGAGAAATTCTGGCTGCGACATTTTATTTTTCCATAAGTGATTCATTGTTTATACGCATAGAAATTTTTTTTTAATCCACGGATTTGTTATAAGCAAATGTTCGTTAATTATTGCGATAATCTTTTGAGCTGGGCTTTTGGAAATCCAGAGTTTAAACAAAAAATTTATTTTGTCAAATTTCAAGAAACGAGGTACAAGAAAAAAAAAGAATTTCAAGACTACCATAAATCTTGGTCGCAAAAGCAATCCGCGTTCATTTTCTGAAACGCTCGTTTGAAAATCCATAGTTCGGATTTAAAAAAAACATTGTTTTGAATTTCAAGAAAACAGTTCGGAAAATTGAAAAATTTCAGAAGAAAGAGGGTGCAAAGTTCAGGACCATAGTGAATCCTCGTTGCAAAAAAAACCCTCGATAATTTGTTGAGTCTTTTGGTAATCTAAAATAAAAAAAACCAAATACATTTAGTGAAAAAAAACAAGGTTGGTAAACAAAGACAATTTCGGTGCATTGCAACGACACAAACTTCAAGACGGCGATAAGAACAAAGGGGTAGGGGGGTATTTTCTGCAAGACCGCCGGGGGCTCTAAGATTCCGCTAAACATTAACATTTTGCATCTTGCAATGCCGGACAACTTTTTTCACTTCGATATAAAGACGCAAAAGGCGAATCGTAACTGCATCTCTCTCATCGAACGTTTCGCTTCGAACAGCACGTACATAAAAGAGTGAACTATACGAGGGGCTCTCGTCATTATCCGCGGGCCTTCTATATACGTATACACTTATACACATGTACGTATATACCTGCAGGATGGATTCTTAGGTAACGCGAATTGCGCCCGAGCTCTCGTGTCTCTCACCACATCCGCGAATCGTTTTGTCCCTCTTTCTTTAATTTACTCCACTCCTGGCCTCCCTCGCTCTCTCTCTCTCTCTCTCTCTCTCTCTCTCTCTCTCTCTCTCGTGCTCAAACCTGAAGTACGTACGTACGTACGTCAACCGGGAAATCCCCGTCATTGGTGCGTACACGTGCTATATAAACGCAGGCTCGAACATACGGACACATATAAAGTGTTTTACAGATAATAATGTACCCACGTATATACGTGTGCGTACGTGATATATTCGATCCACACGTGCTAACAATCGTTCCACAAATATACTTCCCTATCAGCTCGCGAATGTGCGCGATCGTAGGCGAATATAATCACGCGTGACTGGTGCAACGTTAACTACGTAACGAAACGCGAGATCACGTCAAAAACATTTTTTCTGTGTGTGTGTGTGTTTCTTTTTGCACGTCGATGTACGAGCCTGCGTGTTCGATTGAGCTATTATTTAAGGGGGTGTTCTAGCCTGGGAGGGAAAAAAACGTATTTTGAAAAAACTATGTTTTTGGGACAAAGAATTTTATTTCAAACAGTTACCATTGAACAACTATTCATTATAATTTACTTCATTCTTTTTCGTTTTTTTTTTAATTTCAGGTAAATTATTTTTATGATTTTATATTTGGGATTTTTATGAAAAAAAGAACGAGGTTTTTTGGGACAGATAATTAATTTCTAAATTCGTTCTTCTTATACTTTCCTAATTACTTATTTTTTTATATATCCAAGTTCAGATTTGATATTTGTTGAAAATTCTTTTGTACCGTTTCGAATTTAGACTTTTTGAAAATATTTCCTCGACAGGAAATTTTGAAATTCATCATTCGGAACTGAGGGAGCTTGAATTGTTCGCAGGGAAGGAATCATCAGTTCGAAGCCACTTTGTGAGACACGAATGGTAGATTAATGTTACCCAGGTGTAACGTGCTATTATTCCGCTCGGATAGTTGCGATTGTTTGAAATTGTACGGGAAAATGTCGTCGCGGTTTTCCCGTTTTTTTTTTTTACGATTTGGTTGTCATAAAATCTAGATATTTATTGAACCGATTTACTTCGAATTTGATATGACTCTTCAGTATTCATAGCTATATTACACTTAGCAGTATTTCAAAATTATTATTTTTACAATTGCAAAACAAAAAAGGAATTAAATTTCATTTTAGACAGACACCATTGAACGATTATTCTTATTTTCGTAGGTGCTTTAAAAACGCACTTATAGATCGAGTGAATTGATCTCGTTGACCCTTCCATATTAACCATTTCTTCCCAGCTGTGAGATTACCATTTCTTTTATTTTACGCATATTTTCCATTTTTTAGTATGAACAATCAAAATATTTCGAGAATCGGTACTCAAAATATAATAAATTCTTTTGATTAATTTTATATTGAAAATCAAGGTCTTCAGTCCAGAATATCCCTTCGAATTTCGCTTGCTGTCTCTCGCTGAGTGCTTCCCGGGCGTTCACGCATTTTGTCGAAAATTGTAAATCCGAAGACGTTCGTTTCCTTTTGTATAAGCTCGGTGGTAAAATGTCCGCGCGGGAGTTTTCAAGGGCGCGATCGTGGATCGGAAGGAACGTCCCCCGCACGCCAATAATCGAATCGCGTGTCGTATCGCACTGGCGCTATCGAAATCGCACCGCTGACGGCTAGGCCGTTGCAGCGTGTGGCGACCGCTCGTTCTTAGATAACGCATCGCTTCGTACACCTTTTTTGTCTGCATTTGTGTACGTGAATGTAGGTATTTGTATGCGCCCACGTGTGCGATGCAAATGCACGTAGATTCATGCGGAGCTGAAAAAACACGACTCCCGCGTGTGTTTGAGAAGCACACATTGCGTGGGAAACACGCAGCGTTGCAACTACGTATTATACTTCCAATGCGATATACGTTAAAAAACAAAACAAACAAAAATAGAAAATGGGACGACATTTGCGACTGGAAATTTTCACCCTTTTCTTCATGGTTAAGGCACAAGAGGATATTGAAAAATCGCCAAAATGCTTAAAAATTTCAGGTACGATAGTTCTTGATACAATAACGGTACGAGAATTATTTTAGAATTTTCACTGATATCACTTAGTAGTTGTAAGGATATGAATTTATATAATTTAATTTTGAAAATACAATATCATCAAGATTTAGGATGATAATTTAGCGACTGATTGTGTCAAGTTTCTATTTATACCGACCGCGTTGTCGTGTTTCCCAGTCATTTAAAAAAAATAGTGAACTGTTTGTTTCAATGATGACTTAATCAGTGTTCATTAGGAAACTCAAATTATTAGATGAAACGTATTGAGTTTATGGGGAATTATTGATAATAATTACATGATCCACGATCCTTTGAAAACGTACTAATTGCACTTCAGAATTATTGATTACATTTAAAAGTACCGTAATTCAAAATTTGTTTACGGTTGGAACAGATGTACAAGTACTGATTGGAGGAAAGATCGGAAGCAGTGCTTTGTATGAGGTTTGGGTGCACGATAAACCTGTCAGCTATGAAGGTGGATTCTCGGTTCTTAATTTTTCCAAATAACTCATTTACTCAATTGATACAACTTATCCAAGGCCGATTAAAGCTCATTATACAAATAATTAAAAGTATTCCATTTTCATCGAATGCAACGGTGCAATAATAGCGTGCGTGACTAAGTTGAGTGCACTGAATATACTCTTATTCCAAAATGAATGCACCCCGAAAACAGAATTGTGCACTTTTGCATTCAAACTGAAATTTTACCCAGTATCGAATATTTAGTCGTTTTTTATAGCTTCCAAATTGAGAGTCTACGAGTATCGCTCCATCTTAATGAAAGTTTTATTTATTCACACTTTACAGAAAAAAGTTCTTACTTCTGACTACAAAAATCACTTTACGAAAAAAAAACATAGAACAATCATTGTATTTCGAATACCCTTTTTTCCTATCCATAAAAAAAAGAAAAAACAAAGCGTTTGCTTCAAGCTTGAAAAACGCGTTTTTTTTTAGTCTTTCCTTATAATTTTCTTTGCGCACCGAAGCCGCACGTGCGATTTCTTTTTTTTCCTTTTTTTCTTCTTCAAATGATTACTTCGCGATTGTGATTTGCGTTGTTGGCGGCGGCGTCGTCCTTGCGGGGAATAGAAAAACGTTTCACGTAATATTTGATAACTCGAGCCCACATTCCTGCGTAAAGATACGCGACGATATACACGCCGCGTGAAAGAGTACGTATAGATATATAGTGAACGTGGTGCGCGGGTACGGGGCGTTCCGCATCAAGTGGGACTTTGAGTAGGGAAGTACGCGACTACGCAACACGCCTCGCTCGTGGTTTCATTCATTCTCGATCTTTTTTATCATCCGGCGAGCCTCCCGCTATGATTCGATGAGGATATTATTCACACTGTAATATCCTGAACACGGAGGTCTCGAACGATCTTCGCTACCCCCCACCCCCCGGTTCGTTTTTAACGTTGCCGCACAATCGCGTTCTCCTCACTGATTTTTCATTCGCTAGGTTTATTCTACTTTCCACACTCTGGACTGTTCTTTCCACTCGTTGTTCAATTCCCATCTTCGTGAAACATTTTTCTACTTTTTTTTTCTTCATTTTTTTCTTCGTTCTCTCTTTTTTCAAGCTTTCATTTAACTTGACTTTATGTGAGAAGCAAAATGGAAAATCGATATTTCATCTACCTTCCGGCCAGTTGGAGCTCTGAATGTTTTACGAGTGATTTAACTTAAAAAGAAAACAGACAAATAGCAATAACATTTTCCACTTGGCTTATAGTAAAATGAATTGAGGAGAACATATTTGATAAAAGTGTTATTTTTTATTTTTTTTATATATTTATTTCGCAGGATTTTTGGAAAATGAAAATGACATTTTTTTCCTTTGATAGACAACGATGCAAGCTTCGTCATTAAAAAAAGACAAAACGAAAAAAGATTATTTCTAAATTCGTATCCTCAAAAAAGCAACAAAGAATTATTATTTTTTGTTCGTTTCTCATTATTTTTACATAATTCGCTCGAATTCTGAGTACACTCATTACGAATATATAACTTCAAAAAAGAAAAAAAAAACTATTTTGCATGATAGTTGAAACAAAATAAATTCGAAACGAGATGCACTTTAACGATGCAAAATCGAATTTTAATTCGGAAATGAAAACTTGTTGTACGAAGAAACAAAAATTAATTTAACTCGGGCGGTCCTATACGCAATGATAGTCCTAATAATATAATATTACAGTAATAGAATGTATATCGTGTCATATGTATACGAGCAACGATCATTGAAATTGCAATATATATAATATAGGCGATTACGATGCAATTTGATTTTGTCTATTTTAGTGGGCACTGTACCGACAGTGAAGCCGAACGAAGCCAGAATCAGTGTGGAAGTAGTAGAGGCGGCCAGTTTTCCGATGCTGGTTGCTCTGTCCGATCTTTCGAGCACGGACACGGTTACATAGGCACACTTGGGGTATCGTGTGCACGAGATCCGAGTCCGCGTGCCGCTGTGGCCTTTGAAATTGCGTTTACGTGCGTTATTAGGTAACCCCGAGGTATTATAGTATTATACGCAGGAAGAGCGAAAGAAGCAGGGGAGAGGGACGAAAGAGAGAGAAACAGGGAGGGGGGAGAGAGATTGGTGATACTCTGGCAATGCGTGTTACGAATCACCGACTGCACGATGATCGATTTGCGCTAGCTCTTTTTCTTCCTCACTCCTTTGCTTCTTTTTTCCTCCCTCCTCCTAATGTGCGCGACTATAGACGTGCCGTTATTTTCCACGGGCGAAATTCGTCCAAAACACGAACATTGCTGTCGCGATAATAATAATGAGAAATGTAGACAGTAGAAATTATTATTATTATTGATGATGATAAGAGTAAAGATAAGGAGGTGTTTAATAATTGGAAATAGTAATGTTCTAGTAACTTCTAGAATATTTTTGACATCTTATTCATCACACAATGGTAATAAAAAAAAATCTTTGTCACAAGTAAAAATAATTTATTCGATTTAAATTGCTTAACTGTTAAAGAAATGATTGAATAATCGGTAATAATAGTGGTTGTTAACAATTATAGTAACAATGATCGTAACTGTTATAATTTCTAACCATAAAGTTAATGATTTTGGATAAAACATTGTATCGATTTGGATCAAATATTTTATCGTAACTATTAATTATATATACGTGAAAGTACAGATCTAGAATGTCTGACGTTACGTATCTAATTTCAAAGGGTGCAAATTCTAAGGTAGAATTATCACGATTAATTATGTAAGACGAGATAGAGACAAATGAATATTCTTATCAACAGATTATCAGTTCACTGAACGAAGTCTGGTCATTTAAGGTAGCACATACGTACACTGTGGTTAGCCAGAACAAAGTTTTGTTGTGGAAATATATCAATAATGAAAAAGCCTTAATTATATAGTTTTCAATTTCCTTATGCCCCAAGTTACACCGTTCTACGTATTGCAGTCGAATATGGGAACGAGAACAAATTTTACTCCAATTGAATGACTAAGAAACAAATATAAGGAGTGAACGGAAACTGTAAAATGTTTCCAAATAAATCTACTTTCAATATTAATGAAACTGAAGATAAAGTTTATATCTCCTTTTCCAATAATAACAACAACAATAACAATATCAATGAAACATTAATAATAATAATAATGATACCCCGATTTCGAGTTTATTTGTTTATTTTGAAAACTGATAATTTGCTTCCATTTTATAATACACACGTACTTTATTTGCAACATGTGAAACAGAAATAGGCAAAAAGTGAACTTTCGTAATTCCCAAGTCTCTTGGGCATGAAGTGAGTCAGAGTCGAGACCCAGCTGAATTGATTTCCTTCATTAGTGAACTGTTCCTTCATTAGCGAATTGATTTTATTCATTGGAGTGTCTGGATGCGTTTTCACGGTTAAGTTTATAAATTTACGATCCTTATTTAATAATATTCGATGTAAATAATAGAAACCCGTGTATCTGTTCTCACGTGACCCAGGGAACATGTACTTTTCGTACGCGAAAAGTGCAACGTGACGTTGAAATCAGTTAAGAGCTGGACGCATTTATTCAATTCCTATGATAATTTCTATAAATAATTAAATTATATTTATCGTATACTCAATTTTGAAAGCGAACAGTTGCGTCGTATTTTCCAGTTACTTGTTGTATTCTTAGCCCTCGCGAACCGGGGATTTGCGTTTCGAAAACGTCACCGAAGTGTCTGCCTAGAATTTGAATAATATCATCGTCCCTCGTACCGTTTAAACCCGCAATAATCCTTCTACAATCTTCGGTACGTATAAATATGGAAGGGCTATTTCTCGTAGTGGCCAAACGAGGTGGCATCTTCTCGTAATTTTCGAATCTTCAATTCCAGACGTACAGTCGGAGAAATTATTACTAAGATTGTACAAAGACGTACAGCCAAACAAATTATTACCGAGATTGAAGCTTTCGCCCCCCAACAAATAGGGAAATTGAATTGTTCATAAACTCGCCACAATTTCGAGTTTCCATCCTGAAAACTCGAAAACACGTTTTCTTTTTTTAACGCCCTTATGAATTTTGTCTTTTGGCAGATTCAGGTCATTGAAATGATACGAGCGGTTATTTGCGTTATTATTAAATATTGGTTAGCGAAATCGGCACGATGCAGTCTTATATTGCAGTGAAAAAAAGAAGGCAGAAAATAGAATGCATTTTGGCAATGCAAACTCCAGCAGAAATAATACGATTGATCAGATCGTGTACATCTTCCTCCAGAAAGCTTTAAAACATTTTCGTGTACAATTTCGAAATTAAATTTAAAATTGAATTATGGAAATCTCCTATCTTTCGGTTCACTGTTTTTGCATTTTGTAATTCAAATTTTCCAAACAAAATCAAAAACTTGAATCGAAAGATTAGAATCTTCCATCTTGCACATTGTACTTAAAATAACTTATTTTTCCAATTTACTCTTGATAATATCAATTCACCGTTGAAATTTACATTTTTCGAAACTTCATATAGAGGTTCGAAATAAAAATTGTAAAAATTTACAATCCTACTTTTAAACACGGATGCAGCTTTTGAATTCTTGAAAAAATTTTTCCAAAGTTATCTAAATTCTATGTAAAAATAAATGTTTATTTTCAGTGCTCGAAGAGATTTATATATACGAATCTTTTGTATATTGTGTTCTTTACTTTTTTTTTACTTTGCTTTTACTTTCACTTTTTTAAATTTACTTTTCTTTACTTTTTTACCTTTTTCTATCTTCATTCTAATTGTTCCTTATCTTTATTCTGATAGTTTTTTTTTTTACAAATCTACACCATCAATTTCAATGAAAGATAAGTGAAAACGTTTGTGCAATTTTGGCACCCAAAAGAATTTGTGAATCGAACTAATAAATATTCATTGCATGTCAACGATATGAATTTGGACGTCAGATCAAGATTTAGTGGAAAGCGATGACTTCGAAAAGGAATTCGCTTCGAATATTCTTCGCTTAATTTCTTACCTGTTCTTAAAACGAATACTGCTCTTCCAATGCAAATGCGTGTATACGTATTCCATAGTTCGTAATTGATTTATTGTTTCCAACAAAATTTCATTGTTACATTTTTTCTTAGCGTTTTATGTTAGCGATAGAAAAGTCGTAATCGGCAATCAATACTTCACCCCTTGAGACTCATTACTATCGTCATTGTTATGTTTTCTTGGACAGTTTTTTTATCCTCTTTCTTTTGCAACGTTCCGTTGTCCTCCTATCTCTATATTATTGAATATATCAGAACCATAAACTCGACAAGCTCCCCAGCTGTCGCGGCGATAAAAAGCTCATTTTTGTTTTACACTCGCGCTCGTCGTCGTAAACATTCGATAACGTTTCTGTTCCTCTCGCTGTCTTCACTTTCGATGCGAGCGCACTTGTCACTCGTGCTCTCGATACCGCGCTGCTCAATCGCGAGGAAGACTTCTCCGAGACGATTTTTAATTAGACTGGACTCCCGTCGTTGCAATCCCATCCAAGTTAGGGGGTCAAGTGCGCGAGGTGAAACGAGACTTGATCGCATCGTACGCTGCGATGAACTCTTACGTAGTTGGTGATTTTTTTTTCTCGCTCGAGGACGGCATAGAAATATGTTTTCTGTATTTAGTCACGTGAAAAGATTCAGAAACTTTAGGTCGATCCTGCTTATTATTTTTTGGACTGCTTCAATTATTTTGAGCTTTTCCTAGTTGAAATAGAATGACAGCTTTTTCCGTTACGTTTTCCTTTTTTTTTTAAACATCGAAGCCTCGAAATATTGCTTTTTTGTTGACAGGTAGAAAACATAATTTTTTTCCTTTCGACAAATCGAAGCTACGAAAATCGTTGAAACATTTTTTTCGACCCTTCGCTAACGATCGACGAGATGTACTTTGCAAAAATACGGAGTATTTGAATAATGATAAAAATAAAGAAAGTGATACAAATAAAGAGGAAAGTCGTAAATGAATTAGTAATAATAATGAAATCAGCTAGCACAGAGAAATCCATAAAATTGAAAAAAGTAATAAAAAAAAAGAAACCAATACGTTTTTGAAAAAAATTTAAACGAGGGAATTTATCAAAATAATGAAATCGACAATAATAAAAAAAGATAAGAATAAAGGTCGTATTAACAAAGATGCGGATATTGGAAAAAACAAATACATTGATAGAGATGGGAAAACAAATTATATGAAGGATTTAATAAAAACGAAGAAATTTATTTTCATTAAATCATTCGACAAAAGTTATAAAAAAATTGCATGAAAGAATTAATAATAATAAAGGGCGCGATAAAAGTAAATAAATTATTTTGAAGAAGAGTTGATACAAATGAAAAAAAAAAATTGTTGCATTCCAGCGATGCAAACTTAAAGAGCATCGATTTAACTCGTCTGCGGACTCGAACCCTCGGACACTCGGTAATCCTTTTGATCTCGCAGCTAACTCTAAGCCCGAGACAATTTATCGCCGAATGATATCGGCCGGTTAACGGTGCACCCGCGGTTCGGGCTTGCGATAGTTCGTCCTCTTCTGGCTTTTCTGTCCTTGCACGACGCGATACCTAAGAGAGCTAGGGCAAATTGGGAACACGGGGATAATTTCAGTGTCGTCTCTTCGAGATTTACACGGCCGTGGATTAACCGACGATACTTCGGGGACCAGAGAATGAACTGTGGCCGCTATCGACTAACAGAGAACATCACTTTTCTGTCCATTTTTCATTTGGTTGACAATCCCGTGAATTGTCGACCAAAATAAAAAAAGTTCCCAGTGTATTGAATTCAATTTAGATCATATACAAAATGAGTTTAAAAATACACAAATTGAAAAACCGAATTCAACTTGTTTCACATCCGAATTATTTGAAAAATTTAAATTTGCTTACGGAATTTAACTTTACTTATATTCAACCAAAAAATTAAAATCGACGAAGTCAATTGTGCTCGTATTATCGACTCGACTTTAAATGGATCGATATACGAAGTAATTGGGAAATTTGAATAGGCAAATTGCATTTAAATTATAGAAAAATCTGCGAAAATGTTTCGTCTTAAAAATCCTGCGAAAATTCAAAAAAAAAATCACTGCTCGATAAGTCAAAAGGCACATTGAAAAGCAAACATTTACAAAGAGAATGAATAAATGATTGAAGCAAGTTTCCTGTGATCGAGATGAAGGAAAGAATTGATTTTTTATTTTTTTAATAAGTTTTCATGCAAATTTTCGCCGCCACCCCTCCTCACCCCTTTATTTCCACGTTCCGAACCGACCATTTTCGCCAATTTCAATACAACTGATCGAATATGTTAGATCGTTTCTTTCTCAAGTTTGCAACCGATAAATCGAATAAACAATCTTTTAACCCTTTCTTTCTCCCCTCCCTATTCGACATACTCGTCCGCCCCTCTCCCCCTACTCGTCCAATGGATGTAACCGATAAATGTGACAAATCGTCAAAAGAAGAGTATGGTATCGAAGTATGCATCGCTGGAATGCAACGAAAGTCGATACTTTTTAAAAACCCGCATTTTGCAGGTAGTCAAACTTGCTCTGTTGTCAAGTTTGCTGAAGAGTTTGCACATATCAGAATACGTAGAAGCTCTTAATTAAATTCCAGACAGAACTTAGAAAATGTTAAATGAAAATTTATCACTGCAGTTTGCAAAAAAGGATTTTGGGTAATGTCAAAAAAATAGAAACAAAAATCTAATTGCACTCAATGATGCACAATTCAATTTTATTTAAAAAATTTGGAAAACTCGCAAAAATCGCGAAACAGAAACGCAGATCGCGAATCATTATGATCAAGAAACGATGTTGGAAGCAAAAATCAGCTGATCGTATTTCGATGAAAAAAAAAAGCGGTGGCGATTCCACGATAACAATGATTCTGTAGCACGAAGCGTTTGGCGACCTTTGGTACAGTAGGGCACGGTAGCGAATGTGCATAACCTTTTCTCTCTTCTTTTCCACCGTTTCGTGATATCAGAGTGTGATCTCTCTTCGTTAACTTGGCGAGAGTGCTAATTAGGATGCGCAGCTCGGCGGAGCTTTAACACCGAGCAAAAGCCGCTCTTGCAGTTGTCGCATTCCTTCTTCCTTTTCCTTGACCATATACATGCGCTCTGGCCTCTTACAATATTTATACACATTGTCCGTTCCGTGTCCAACCAGCCAATTTGCGGTTGACAATACAATTTGAACGCTTTTCTTTCCAGGAAAATTCTTTAATTAATTACGGTTCTCAGTCCTGAATTTTCACTGGTCCCGTCACTTTTTTTTATCATTATGACCAAAAAGGGCTAATTCTAATTGTTGTTGATTATTTTTGTATCAATTTATGTAAATTGCACTGAAATCTCCTGGGTTTTATTTTTTTACATTTTTTTTTTATTATTTCTTTTGCATAAATTCCAATTGAAATAGGTAAAATTATTTTCTTTATTTGTACCTGAATTACCATTTAATTTTCATTGCAATGTAATGAAAAATATTTTTTTCAATTAAATTCTTTCAGTTATATTTTTATTGATGATTGCGATAATTTGTATACAGCGTAATTTTGGCATGCTTATGTCCATCTGATCGGTATGCAATGCATGAACTATTTCTTTAAACGAATGATCCTTCATTTACAAATATAGCGAAATAATAACTTTTTGCATTTTTGTTACAATCTTTATTTTGTACTGTCCAACAATGTTGCACTTATTTCGACATTATTAGAACGATACAATTAATTTAATAAATTGCATGGTTATGAGTAACTAAATTATCTTAACGTTATTACTACTGAGGTTTATACTATTTTATTAATCACATTTTGGCAGTTTATATTTATTAAGAGCAATGTAATTTAAAAATGTGGGTTTTCCGGACAATATGATATAAAATAACAATTATTTTTAATTAACAACATTTCATGCTGCAAAAGAAAACTTTCGAGAATTACTCTAAAGTCATGAAAATGAAAAATTCAAATGTAAATTAATAATAGAATCTAAATATGCATTATAAAACGTTTGGCATTAAACATTATACAAATTTATATGCATTCCCAGTCAACTTATTTTTCGATTTTCAACCTTTTCTTTTTCGAGAGAACATGATCGAAAGTAGATAACGAAATTTCACAAATCCAAACAAAACTTTCGGGAATTACTAAAAATGAAAAATGTACCTACCTCTCAGTTATGAATAGAATTAAAAAATGATAATAAACATTTTAATGCATTTTAATTCTATTTTTGATCGTTATACGATTATTTAATATATGCTACAGGAGTCGATTTTCCATGGAATGTCCTTTGGATAGTCACTTATGTACCTGCCGGACGAAGCGCGAACGCGTGAATACGCGCGTGGATTCGTTTATGGCGAGGAAAGCCGCTTTCGGTATTACTCACTAGTAGATCCGTTGAGCAAGTCCGCACTCTCTCTCTCTCACTCTCGCGTTCGCTTCTCTTCGTCTCCTTCGACCCCTCGTTTGTGCGTGTGATTTTTCTCTTCTAACGGTCTTCGATCTAACGGTTTATTATAACGAGCTCATTCCTATCGGATTCATCGATCTGTCCGATCTATAGGAACGTTTTCCGCTTTGCGGACGCATCCAAGTGCGCGCGCTTGCCACAATTGATATCGGTAAGCAAAAAAAGAAAAAAGAAATAAGTTACGAGAAACGCAATTTAATTCCATGGCGCTGAAGTTCGCATCGTTGGGATTCAACAAAAATGAACTTTCGTTTACTTATTGCTTTATTTTGCTGTCTAATCGAAATTTACTTCGCACAACTAGATCGAAGATTTGCGGTAAAGATTCCAAAAAGCGTTTCAGTGACTTTCGTACTTTCGATTGATTAAATAAAATCGCGAACGATCGAAAGCTTATCATTTTCGAATGATTGTGATAAAAAAATAATAGTTCCAGTTGAGTTAATTCAATCGGAACTTCGATGATAAATATGACGTATTTACAATTTAATGTATATTTCATTAAATCAATGTTACATAAATCTATTTTTATACGTGTAACGGAACCTTTATTTGGCGATATAAAGAATATTTGATGCAAATTATGATTGGAGTAAACATCGTATTCTGTATAGAAGCGGGAAAAGTATTTTTATTTGCGTTTGCTTAGCCCTTTTCGCACGAGGAAATGACTAGACGGATTTCTATGCAACGGCCAGTAGTGTCTCGTGTGCTATTTTTTATAGGAGATTTTTCGAATATTTTTTGGTTCGAAAAATAAAAGCATTTCTGTGAAATGGGAAATAAGAGTCGTCGTTATTCGTTTCTCTAAAATACACGCGACCCAAGTTACAGACCCTAGTTGAATATAATAATTCTTGTAACCCGAAATTAATTTAAAAAATCTGATAAATATTTATCCGATGAAATATCACCAACTGAACTTTATAAAAAATTCGATTCCAATTATAATACAATTTCCATTAGCATTGTAAAATATTTACATGTTGAGATTTTAGCAAATTAGATGAAAAATTAAGGGTTTTCAGAAATTATATTTATAATTAACATCAATAACAAAAAACGTGATTTACAATGAAGGTACTTCTGGTAAAATCGTCGGGCAATCGAAAATGTGGGAATTGCACTTTTACAAGTCAGAATTATAAAACCATAACGAAAATACGTTCCTAATAAGAAATCTCTCTAGATCGATCCGATCGTACCAGGAAAAATCGGATATTTCAACCTCCAAAAAAATCCATACCCCTCATTTTCCACGACCTACTTTCCCACCCATAAAAATTGTACCGTACCCTCGAAACGGTCGCGCTCCGTAGATTTTGTCGTCTTTTTTTCAACCTGGAAGAACAGACGGGTAGCTAGCGACGAAGGTCGGAAAATGCGGGAGAAATGTGCGAAGGAAAGGTAGTGTATGTGGCGATGGGGTGGGGGTGGATTTTTAATAGGAGGATAGGAAGCACGAAGCGCGTCAGTGTGGTATAATCCGGAACACGAGTAGGAAGGAAAGGGGAGTCGAGAGCGTGAGAAGGAGGACGCAGGGGTAGTTCGAGCGGCGGGGTAGTTTCGGCTGCGGGGGTTTAAGGGGGGTTTTGAGACGCGCGTGCAAAAGTGTGCAGCGTCGAGAATTCGTCGGGCGACGGAGGGCTACCGCGGATCAATCGTAGCCCTCCGTGTATTCTGGTCTTCCCCTCACGCTGTCTCCCTTCGACCCTCCGAAATCCACCCCCTCGCCTCAACCCCTTTGTCCTCCTTGCTGCACTGAACGACCTATCTCGCCTTCTCATCTCACCCCTTCTCTCTCTTTCCTCCTTCGCCTACGAACCTCGTCTCGTGCAACGTCGTTCTCTTCTTCGTCGTTTCAGCAGTGGTAGCTTTGCAACCCCCTTCCGTCCGAAAGATTCGACCACACTCGCAACCGCTTCGACCCCACCGTTTTCCCTCTCTCTCTCTCTCTCTCTCTCTCTGCCTCTCTACGTCCAGCACTCGCGTTCCTTCTCTCGTTATCGTGGACGCGTACACGCAGACTCAACCTCCGGATTCGTCGAGGAATCTTCCGGAATCCTGGGAGCTTCGGAAAAACCTTGTATCCTCTCTACCTTCTCGGAAGAAAACTCGATTCAGTCGCTTATTTATTTATTGCGTTGAACTCGCCATCGTTGCGGTCCATCAACAATGATTTTTCTTTAGCGTCGCCATCTTTTTATTGGAGGATAAAGGATGGGGGTTTGGAGGATTTTTGAAAATGTTACTGGAGATCGTCGGATAAATTTCACGGAGGGTGGGTTGGGTGAAAGCAGTAGAATTGAGGATATCTGCTATCAATCGTTATCAATATAATCGATAGTTGAGAAAAAAAAGCTTATTTTCTAAACAGTCACTGACACACGTTGGATACTTCCTCCTTCGTTTAACTCGACTTCCGTTTCCTACCGGGGTGAAAATTACGTTATTTCTCTCTATTCGTCATATCGGACTTTGTCATTACCAACCTTACGTTTTTTTTTCCCTTCCGCTGACCTTGCAAGTTTCCTCTCGGCTCAGTAACTCACTGATGCATTATACCTAGTACCAAGCCCTGGAGGACTGTGGATAGCCCGAGTTATAGAACGAGCCTACCCTCTCGCCATTGTCGTCGAGACACGCGAGGCCCCTCCGACACAACCTTACTCCGGACGGGGATAGAGTCGGATTTCCCTCTGTGCACTTCCAACAACCCTTTGCTCGAATTCTCCCGCATTCTTTCTCCTCTCAAGTCCATCCAAGCTTCTCCGCAGACGTTTTTGTTGGAAGGTGTAGCAGTAGGTTAGCGATACTTAGGGGAACGCGGACTTGTCCTCTTGCGATAAGAAAAGAACCCACTTGAGTTATTCTTCATTCACTTCAGCGCGTCGTATTCGAGTTTTCTTGTTTTCGCGAGTTTTCCAACTTGGTAAACTCTTAGCTTACATGAGAAAGATCACGATAGAAAAAAATAGCGCATATCATTGAAATCGAATGCTCTTCCATTGTCGCAGCTTATCATTCTTCCAATAGCTACTAACGTGACTCACTCGTTTGAACATTGGGTCTCCAATGACAACCCTAAACGACGTATGATTTTCGTTACTAAATACGCAACGAATGAAAATCGTTCATTTTCATAGTGTTCCAATGATGAAAAGTTCAGATTGTTTCATCCATTCGTGCTTCGAGTCACCAATGAAAAGACTGAGCAAAATTTAAATGATTTTCGCCACTAAAAATTCAACTATTAAGAAACGTTTATTTTTACAGTACTCCAGAAAGCTTGGACGTCATGTCCAACAAACGGACTTTAGGAGGGTCAATGAGTTCTCGCGTTTGCATTCATTCTCCCTCGTTCTGTTTTCTCTTCTCCTCCTTGGTCTTCTTCCATATATTTTGCCTCATAACGGCAGAAGCGCCAACATCGAAGAACCCCCATGGTGACTACAGCGTCAAGCTGGGTTAGTTTATGGGAACCAGGGTCTACGTAGACATCTCACGATCTAACCTCACCCGATCTCCTCTTTCTCTTTCCTGTCCTAGCCATGCTCCAGCCAACCTAGCCTAGAGCTCTCTTTCTCCCTCTCTCCCTCCCTTCCTCCCTCTTATTCCCTTTTACTCCTTTCGCACTGATATAAATAGGTATACACAGGAGTACGTATGTAGGTGTGTTCGTGCTAGAGAGAAGTGCAGCACTCGCACTGTTGCACGGACGTCTGCCTGGTATTGATCCCCGGCTCAGCTACTGGCTACCTTCACCCACTAATAATTCTTGTCAGCCTCCAAAAGACTCGGTGGTGGTCGAGTCGACCGCCCTCCTCGCCCGTCGCCCAGCCGCCTCTTACTTCGTACCCCACCTCGTTTCAGAACTGTCCCACGCTTCGTCTCAATTTCACAAATCCCCGCACGATCCCATAGTCGCTCATAAATAAACAAGTACAATTGCCGTCTTACCCTTTCATCCCTGATGCATCGTTCGATCGACTCTGATCAGATCCCGACCATTTTTCTTTTTTTATTTTCGTCACTGCGAAACCTGCTTCACTAAATGTCAAATATTACCTTCGGCTGTATTGGATTAGTACGAAAAAAACGTAACACGCTGGAGCAGTTTTTGCGGAATCGCAATGGGAGATTTAGAATTACGGAGATTTGTTTTTGAAAATGGGATTTTAGTTTTTTGGAAATGGGATATTTTTTTTTATCACTGAAGAACTTTGGATTTTATGGGGTCTACGTAAAAGTGACAGTTTGAGAAAAAGATTTTCGTGGCATTGTAGCTTAGGGTTTTAACTTGAATTTCTAAGAATGAGTTTGCGGTAATTCTCAACATTGGTATTGTTCTAGTTTCCATCTTCGAAATATTAGGAACAATCTTATTTATTTTTGTTACTTCTTTATTTTTATCGCAGTGACCGAATTTTTCTTGTGGGTTAAGTTGTAGAAGTGTAATAAGGAAAGTAGTTACAAAAGTAGCTTTCAATGATTTCTATAGTTTGCAATGTAGCGAACAAATTTTCACGATTAAAACTAAAAGAATTAATCCCGATGTATTTCAACGAGGCAATCTTCAATATCATAAAAGTTTTATGTATTGCTTTACAAATTAAAATATCAATGGAATTGTATGGAAAAGCACTTTTTCGAGGTTCTCCGAATTCCTCTGCCTGTAGAAAAAAGATGGGTAATTTGGTATACTTTTTCGTTTTGGGCCTGGAACATTTTTTCTGTAAAGTGTAAACGACTAAAGTTTTCTTAAGTCGAAGCAATATTCGTATACTATCGATCTGCAAGCTATGACAAACGACTAAAAATTCAATACCGGGTAACATTTTGGTTTGATTGAAAAATTGTAGAATTCCGTTTTCGCGAAGGAGTGCAGATATTTTTGAATAGGAATATGCTTAATTTAGTTTTATAGGCTATTAATACACCATGGCATCAGATGAAAATGAAAGACATGATTATTTCTGTAATCAACTTCAATCGGTCTTTAATAAATTTAATCAGTCGAATAAATGGATTATTTGCTAAAATCCCAAACAGAGGATCCACCTTCACAGGCGACACGTTCACCGTGCACACCCAACCTTCACTTCATAAAGCGCTGCATCCAATCTTCCTTCCTGTTTCCGGTATGCTTCCCCTTGCAGAAAATACACATTATTCGCAGGGTATTCCAAATTAGCAACAACACGTAGACGAAAAAACCAATCCTTTTGTTTATAAATACAAAAATCTTCGAAATCAGAGTCAATATACAAAATTGTCAAAATTGTCAATTGTGAATACAGAGTCAATACAAAACAAAGCTAAACACCATAATTATACGGAGTTTGAGGAATTTGAACGGATCAAACGCGTACCTCGAAAATTTCCGAAAACCCTTTTTGGCAATTCGATCTCTGATATTGAAAAAATGAAAAACGAGTGACGACGGACGAAACCGATAGAAAAAAATGAGAGACGAGTGGTCTAAGCATATCGACAAGTGTCTAGGGCCGATTTTTCAATCATCAGTTAACTTCTATCTGAGGAATAAATATGGCGATTTGACATATCTTCTATACAAAAGCTGTCAAAACGCCAAACATATTATTCAGATAAAAGTTATCTGGCGATTGAAAAATCGGCCCTTATTCTTCTAACATTTGACATCTATAAAACCAAGGCGTTACAAGTTTCCGTGAAATGCCAGTATCCCAAAATGACCAGGAGTATTTGAAACGTCCTTCCTTTTCCTCCAGCTCCAGTAAACTATATTTGATTTGTGGCATTCGCGCGTTCACCGCGTTACAGAATAGATCTCAAGTATTAATTCTCAGGGGCTTTTACCTGCCCTCCCCCTCCGCCGTTCTCACCAATTCCCCGTACATATTCTCTCAGCTCACGCTCTCTCGGACGAGTTTTTACGGAGCCCGAGAGGCATCGAGTGGTATGCTGCATTACTTGGGACTATCGCTTTCTCGCTCGCTCGTGGGAACCGCTGGAAGTGGAAGCGTTTCGAAAGAGTGTGCGTTAAGGGGGCAGCATGTGTGCACTCCGGTATCCGAACGTAGTTGAAAAGACGCGTGCGCTTTATGGTATACGTATACACCGGAGGGGGAGTATGTGTGAGCAAAGTAGGCGACGGCATCCCTTAACGACGCGTCACGACGCGCCCGAGGACGCCGCGCGGGCTCGGCTCTATATCACGACGTTGCAAAATGTATGCCTCCCGGTGATAAACGGAGCCAAGCCTTACCTATTCCTCCCTTCTCTCCCACGGCAGCCCTCTTCGCTATTCTAGCACGCAGCCCTTCAGCCACTTCTCTTCTTTCCTCCCTTTTACACTCTGCTGTCTCACCCCCTTCGACTTGGCCCCTTCCTCCCTCCCGCTCTCCTTCACCTCGACGAAAAGACACGTGCGCAAGCCTCGATCATTTCTTACTTCAGCGTCAGCTGCGAAACGCCTCCGCGCGGTTTTTCTCATTTCGCGAAACTCTTTCGATTGAAATTCCCGATTTTTCGAGAATTCGCCCACAAGAAAGATCGAAAGTTCTCGAAAAATCCCGGTATTTTTTCTCTTTTGTGATTTTCGGTAGAAGGTATCGATGAATTTGATGAGGCCAAGAAACTCAATGATGAATAATAATTCGGCCGTTTTTTTTTTACCAACGAACGCCATCTTTCTCACTCTCGTCTGATTTTCTTTTCAATCTCACGCGAGTGATGCTATAGCCGAAGTTGATGCTCGGTAACCGGAAGTTACGTGTGTCTCAGTTGTGTGTGTGTGTATACCCACCTTTCATAAATCGCTGCAGTATGGCCAGATGAGAGGGCGCGCGGTGAGGGGAGGGGGAGAGCGGGGGATGACTCTCCGAATGAAAAGAGCAAACAAACAGGTAGCTCTTTATCCGAAACAAATAGCTCGACGAATAAAACCCGCGGTCTTCCCGTTGCCCGCGATGGTGAACATCACAAATCGCCTTTCCCCTTCGCCCTTTCGTTTTCCTCTTTTGTTTAGCTCCTCGTGTACTTTTTTACTTCCAGAAATTTTCCCATTATCCTCTTGTATTACGGTCCCGAAAGAAACCCGGCGAAAAATGTGTTTCGAAATTTTTAAGAAACAAAGAACGGTTCTTGGGGAAGTGCTTGCCGATTAATTTCCTCAGAAGAAGGAAAACGTTAGGAGGAAACACTATGTATATCGCTAGATTTGTACCATTTGATTTGTTGCGGTGCAACAGGAGTCAATCGTTGAAAAACAAGGCTTTCACGTGTCAAAGCAAACAAAAATGGATAATACCAAACAAGCGTCACAATATGTAATAAGAATTTTTTTTTGTTAAAATCCTTATTATTTTCATGACAACAATTGTTGAATTTTGTGGATGATTATTTCATTTTTCATCAAGATTTACGATTATAAAATCAACATGATTCATTATTATTATTATGTTCGCTTTATGACAATAATTATTGAATTTTATGGATGTTTATTTCATTTTTCATAAAGATTTATGATTATTAAATTGACATGATTCATTATTATTAATATGTTCACATCGCTCTTACAATTTTCGGTGTTATTATCGTTATTATTATTATTATTATTATTTATATACTTAATAATGATAAGAATTGTGATAATGAAATAGTTATCCAGCTAATAGTACATATAACTGACATTAAAATGTTACTAATTATTGAACGACAATTTTGGAAAACGTTATTTCAAAAACAATTCAATTCCGATAAAAAATATATAGATGTACACTCGTCATACATATACAACGTTGATTATCAGGACTTGTGTTGACTCTGAACGCGTCGGCTGTCAAAAAGAATGTTTGCACGAATTGTTGATTTTAGGAGCGAATAGTCCTTGAGCTGATCTGTGTACAAAGTTGCTTACATTTACATCGAGGCGATACTGAAGACACTGAGGTTTACTTTACGTCAAGTTTGCGGAGAATTTGTTACTCCGAGGACGGTCCTCCAATTTCATGATTATATTTCGCGATATATCTATATATATGTGTGTGTGTGTGTGTGTGTGTGTGTGTGTGTGTGTATACAGCGGAAAGGAAACGACTTCTTTCGATATGAACTATATCGTCGAGACTCGAGACGCGGCAGAGCACGCAGGGTGGAGAAGCGGTTCATCGTCACGCTGTCTGCCGGCCGAGCTCGCGATTCTCGCTGCTCTCTTTACCGCATACATGTACCGTCGAAGAGAGCAAACGGGACGGATACAGTATACGGATAAAAACTGCGATTCCTCAGTCCGGTCTTTCCACGACATTGAGCTTCCTTTAATTTCAAGCTGAGAATTCGATTGCCAATTAAAAGTATCCTCCCGTCCATGAATATCAACGTTTTTGCTCCACCTCTTGCATAAATCGAAATATCACTTCAGCGTTTAAATTTCCTTTTTTTTCTTGTGAAAATTCGTTGATCGATGACGCCGCACGGGTATGGAAATATTTTAAAAATGATTTTTTTCTATTATTTTTATTAATTTTGGTATTGATGTATTAATGTGTAAAGCGGTTGAGTAATGGATTTATGAGAAAGTTATTAGATTTGGACCTTAAGCAGATTTTTTCAACGATCTTTTGGAATTTAATAGACTTGAAGCTTACAACGATTTCTTTTTAGTTTTTGATTCTCATTATTGTTCGCGTGACTTTTGTGCTGTAATTCTACCCGAGGAAATTTGGGCTAATGGAAAAAAATAATTTTCGTTGTACTTCAATGATGCACATTCAACGTCACTGACATTTAAGAGATGGATATAAGCAACGAATTTTTATAATACTCCTCGCTCGATCTCATGATTCTTAACCATCTGGTCGATGATTAGTCTTCAATAGACGTAAATCGCAACGCAAATCCTTGCAATTTTCTCATTTATTTATTTGTATTACTTGAAATATATCTTTGTATTTTTTGGCTCTAGATTTCCAAACCGTATCTCGAAATTGAAGAGTTTGTGTCCCGAAACAAACTTTTTGTAAGATTTCGAAAAATTGACATCGTTCAAAAGCGATAATTATTTTTTTCTAATTTCTATCACGCTGCCACATTTATTTGGTAAATTGAGGTTGAAGAATTGCAGTTCACATACGCAAATCAATTTTTTTACTTACTTTCAAAATTGATTATTTTTTACTACTTACCTAAAAAAAATCAAACCAAAAAAGAATCCCGTTCCATGTTCTTTTGTTTCGATAACGAAAAACCTTTGTTTTACCTCAGCTCGTAAGATTAGGCCACGGATGGTAAAAAATTCTCGGGCTCGTCCAAATCCGTCAGAAAAATATGTCCCTCGAAAGCGAAATCCGCCTCGCAGCCCAACGATAAAAACTCCAACGTTCTCCAAAAAACAACAGTTCTCGACAGTTCTCAAAACAGCAGCTCCGCTTGAAGTTTGTTTGGGGTCGGAAAAGTCGCGTTTCGCAAGTGTGTATCTCCGTCCGTTGTTTTCACCGTGAAATCAGGGAGTGAATAGCGCATCGATGATAGGTTCGTTCCGTATAAATTTGCAAGCTCGTTTAGCGTTATAAAAAGGCGCGACACCGAAGAAGAAGAAGAAGAAGAAGAAGAAGAGGAAGATGGGATGCTCGTATGTGCCAAGGGAATCCGCCTCGATTCCAGTAATCACGGGACATTTGTTTCGATCAGCGTGACCAGCAAGGTCTCACTCTCCCACGACGTTTTCGCCAAAGGGATGCAACCAAAAAAGAAAATGAAAAGAAAAATTAACAAAAAAGAAATGAATGGAGAAAGCAAGAGGGGATACTTGTTCGTCATACGGTCGCCAAGAAAAGGTGCGGTGTACGAGGGAACAAAACGAGAGTCGAACACGACCGGGAGAAAAACCGAAAGGGTCAGAGAGAGAGCGAGTGGGAAGGGCGGGGGGGGGGGTGGGCGAAGGAAGGAATCGCCTAGAATTATGGACAGGGGAGACGCGTACTTACGGTGCGTGGCCGATCCGTCCTGCAATTTCCTTAACTTTGCGGAACCGCGAACCGGTTCGTGGCATCGAGACTCCTCTCCTCTGTGTGTATGCGTGCGAGAGGAAAGTAAGGATTCTGCGAGCGCGTTCCACCCGGACCCGGCAACCTAAGGAAACACACATACAAATGCTAATGCTTGGCTCATAGCACGAGCAAATGAGAGCAAAAGAGCAACAGGAGCGCTTTTTCGCAATCGATTCGTTTCGGGATCTCCTCGGCGCAACTCCCTAGAGGGAGGCTCAACGAGTTGGAGGAACGCCGGGTACTTCCAGCCGTCGAACGACCGCGCTCCTTCCACTCGCGATCCTCTTCTCTTCCAGTGGCGATTTTTGGGGGAACTTTGACTTCCGCTCCTCGTTTGGCCCAACAATTCACGATGACTTTCGCCCGTTGTACGCTGGTACTTTTTTCCCCGATGCTGATACTTCGCTGCGGTATGCAAGTTTCGTTCCCGGAAGACTTCGACGATAAATTGCCCCGAGCTTGGGGTCATTCGTGAGGTACAACCTCATCCTGAGGCAGGAGAGTGAATTGTAATGAAAGTATTATTGTTGAATTCTCTCTATCATCTGCCAATTATTTTTTATAAAGCAAAGTTTTATAGGGTTCGTTTTATCATAATTAACCCTATAAAGCGATAAGTAAAAAATAAACCATAGAAAATGGGCCCTTAAAATAAATATTTTCGAGAGTTTATTTCAAGTTGCATTTGTTAATGTTTATTATTGAATTATTATTTTATTCAATAAAGAAGAAATCATTTTACTTCTGGGTTTCATCAGTCTAAAAAATAAACCCTAAAAACTATTTAAAAATTTGCCTTCCATTAAAGGAACCAAATGTAACAAAATTAGCCCAATACCCCATAAAATAAAGTAGTGTTCATCATACATAATGAAAACTTTGAAAAGCGAACATTTTTTCTTGTTTTTTTTCGATGATTTGTTTTTATGGTTTATTCTCACTCATGGAAGATAAGGATAAGAAAACAGCCAGAATATGTTAAAAATATGATTCCTGCCCACATTCCAATCCATGCGAGATGACCTACGACAATGAGTGTTTCAGTATGATTTTATAAGTAAAGTCCCAAAATAAGGACGTGATTAAAAGTACGTTCGTAGCATCGATTCAAACGTCATTCGTTTTCTTTTTTGCGTACACAGCCGATAATTGCGATGATACGTTAGACCCCAGGTCATGATCCGAGGTTCAAGTTTATGTCTTTGTCTATGGGACGGTGTGGTGGGGCTTTTTTGTAACGACAATAATTTGCTACACTGCTAGAGGTAGACCAAGTCCTCGCGTTTATTTCTCCCGGGCTCGACATCCCTCCCCCTCCAATGCCTCTTTCACCCTCGTCCCACTCGTGCACGCAGCCTTGGCATATTCCGGACCGTTTCGTTCGCTTTTTGCCACATTTTTAGAACGCAAAAATCACATTATGTCGAGGCATGTTCCCGCACGCATATTACGAGATCGACGAGTGGGAGGGCGGCGAGGGGGGGAGGGGAGGGGGGAGAGGGAGAGAGAGAGAGAGAGAGAGAGAGAGAGAGAGAGAGAGAGAGAGAGAGAGAGAAAATATGTTGGTCGTCGCTCCTCTCAGTCCCTGCGAGTGTACACGCGCGCGTCTCGGTGTGCGTTACAGCTCGCGACTCTTCAGAGAGGCGCTTCTCTCACTACACACGATATCGTCTTTTACCTTGGCGTTTCCTCGCACGATGCTTTTTGTCTGCCTGAGTTTATAATAATTACGATCGTCTAGGCACGCAGGCACCGACTCTCCTCGAGAGAGAGAGAGAGAGAGAGAGAGAGAGAGAGAAAGGGAGGGGGAGGGGAAAAGAGCTGGAGAAAGATACGAGGCGATTCTCTAACGGCTAAGCTCTCCACTGGCAAACTTACGTACACGTACGTCCAGCACGTAAAACGAGATGTTATAAATATTGGCGAGCAAATTAATTCTCAACAAAAAATCAAGTAAATAACGACTCTGTACTGTGGAAGTGCCTGTACATGATCAACAATTTCATTTTACCGTCCAGCCGTTGGAATATCCGCGGAATTATTTATGTACGTGTGAAGAAAAAGCTTCGATAAATTGTACGCGTACATGAACTTTTGTGGAAATATATAAAATTGATGGAAGTATGGAAACTCGATTAAAGTGTACGACCGTGCGGAGTTGTGAACACAGGATAAATATATAGCTGTGTGAAAGGGTTTTTTTTTTAAATATATATATATATTTTTATTAGTTTATTTCAAAGGTTTCCTCTTTTTTAATATACATTATTTTTGTATGTATTGAGATCAAATGTATATTCTTTGCCAATTTTTATTTATTACGCTTTTCCAATTGAAGTCTTCTGAATGCATTCCATTTAGAATTTGGTGATGTAATTAGCAATAGTTTCTGCTTACAAGAATTTTTAAAAATTGTTGATGGTTACTTGCAAAATAATTTTGAGATTGTACATAACTGAAAACGTGTTTTTGGGGTTGAGGCGAGGTAAGGACCCGAAGCTCAGAATTATTAAATAAACATACACTACCGTCGAAAAGTTTCCGGACAAAAGTTGGAAAAAATGCCCGAACTGTTCTTTATGCCATTTCGCCGGTAGTTGGGCTAGGCCAACTTTACCAACGGCATTTTAAAGAGGGGGGATTCACCTACATTTTGGCGTATCAAAAAAATTTTTACGATTTTTTTACACTCGGCACCCAGTTTTGAAAACGACAATTTTTTGTCGTTTTTTAGTTGTTTTGTGAGTGGACCCCTTGTACAGGAAAAATCTTATTTATCCATTTCTCCTATTCAAATCATAAAAGGGGAAGCCCAAGCTACAATTTCGTTTAGCAGAAAAATGTTTGCGATTTTTTCTCCCAAGAATATTTCGTTTTTTCGAAAAAAATACACAATATGAAAATTGCTCCGGAGTACTAAAACGACGAGGCTTACAACAAAATCTCAAGATGGTAAAAAGTTACGTTACGTTTTGTTTAGTTCAAACGAATTTTTTCAACTTTTTTTTGCAACATTTTTTTTTACGTTATTTCCGGTCGGAACTCGATTGATCTCAACACCATGGTAATAATATAATTAATTTTTTTATTCACATATTGCACTTTGGTCACGTCGAAAAAACCTCCTCTCGCTGACAGCACGCTCTTAATCGTCGGAAAAAACATTTCAATGACGACGATTCAATAATGGAAATATACACTTTCCGACGGTAGTGTATATTTCAAGGGATAAGTGAAATTATTGGATTAATTGTTTGGCCATTTATTTGTGTGCATGGTAGCAGTGTTGTCTTTGCAATTTTATGAATATATGTTAATATATTGTACGTTTCAAAATTTGTTTGTGTGTGCCCTTACAATGTTGTATACTTTATTCCATTCAAATATATTCATAGTTGACATAGTTATTAAGAGCCTTGTTGAAAAGCTGTAATTATGAAGGTTTCAATGATGAACTTTCGCCACCTGGTAGATTTGAAATTTAAAAAATTAACTCTTTTTTAAAAGTAACATCGACTGTAACTTGAATTTATTTTGCAGCCTTAACAATAAACAGTTATGATTTTTTTCGATATTTCAAGAAAAATCCCCTAATTACGTTTTACATTAATGAAAAAAGATTAAGATTAAAGATTTCTATTTCGATATTTTGAGAAAAAGTTACATCATTATTTTTTATATTATTGAAAAAAGAATATTAAGAAGCCGTAATTGTTGAAGATTGTACTGCTATTTCATTTAACAACTCTGCCAAATTTGAAATCAACTATTTTATTAAATATCAATAAATCATGTACATTGTTTCAAAAAGCAGTTTCGAGACAAACGCGATGGAAGTTCGACCGGTAATTCTATTGTAATCATCAGTTGGCCTTGATTCTTCGATTCTTCTACCATACGTTGGCCCTTCCTCTCCAATTCGAGTTGCATCAAGCACCGAACGATATTGTGAAATTTGCACAGTAGCTCAACTCCTTAAGTTGTATTATACTGTATTCACCGAAGGCACGGGAAAACAGTGTAAACTCCGTTCAGGCATTTTCTGATGCACAAGGTAACCGATTGTTGCATCAGTAGGTGGTACAGGTAAGCGGTCACCGCTCCGAGTATTGGCGATGCCCAAACCTGCTAACTTCGAAGTTCCACCAATTTATAAAATATAAATGAAGAATCGAAATATATCGAAAAATTATGATCATATGAGCCTTCGGCACTGGTAATGTAAATAAATAAAGTACGGACGATAAAGCGCTCAGCAATTTATTTCCTTGGTAGAGGCAATTTATGTATCGAAAATCAGGCACAACTCGTTGGAGATGGAACATCCCAGTGCGATAAATAAGAAAACAGTACCAGACGGAATAATCCCGAGTTGCTTTTGCGATTAATCGTTCCATTGCTTTTGTGATAAAGTTTTATGTCGATGGATACTGACATATCTTATTTCGTACATTCACTTGTGACTCCAACATCAATTTTCCACATTCACGTGGGGAGTTGCGGCAATAGTTACGTACGAATAGAGTCGTCACGGAAAATTGTGGGTTATCCTTAAGGCGATAAAATTTCAGTGTCCGTTTTCTTTCTCGCTCTTTCTCTTTCTGTCTTTCTTCCAGTTTATATTAAGCGGATGACCCTTTCGGGAAAATTGTTCACAACATTAATAAGATTTATGTGCATGCGCATGCTCGTTGCATTTCCGACATTGTGTATTATCGTTCGGTGGCTCTGGTGCAAACAAGAACTCAAGAGCGGAGGCAAACCCGAGCAGTAATCCAAAGCTCTTACGGAGATGTTTTATTCCCACTTATTAGAGTATCATAAAATTTGCTCGATTCTGTACAGCGAATCGCGTAATACGCATACACGGGACGAACAATCGGGTCGGAGCAAAACGAGTCGAGTCGATTATCCCATTTCCCTTTTCTTTGGAGAAAAGCAGAAATCCTTTCAACCTTTTAGAAAATTGATTCGATTAAATGCAATAGCCTACAGTTTTCGTGGGTATCATTGCACCACTGGCGAATAAGAAATTCTCAAAATTAAAGTGGGTCGAGTGGTCTTGCAAATCCGTTGAATTTTACAGCTTTGCAATACGAGAAATTTTCTCTTTCTTTTAAATGTTTGATTTATTTTTTATGAAAAAATATTCTGATTTGAGGTGTAGATTTGTAGCATGAATTTAGAGATTGTTTTGGGAAAAGATATAATCGAAATCTGCTAATTCAAATGTGACCAATTAGATGAAAGTAGATTACTTTCTGGAGGGAAGAATGTTGACATCGCATTTTAGCAAGTATGTTTGGGTTGGGTATTCCGTTTTCCGCCCCATTGTGAAAGTCATATTAACCAGCTTTATGCAGAGTTTCAAATGAAATATCAATATTTCGGCAACTTGGAGTGTCAGTTTTTCAGCTAGTTTGTATTCACACTCGTGGAGAAGAAATTGGTTCGAAGTATTTCGATTTTGAAAATTGAAGCATTCAGTTGTTGCAACTAATTAGATACTTTTGAACCTTGTCTTTATTTCTATCTAAGTACGTGGAAAATGATCGATAAACGAGTATGTATACAGGGTTACAGGAAAAGTCGTGCTACATCCGTTAAGAGCGTGGAGTACCCATCATTTCTGACTGATTTCACTATATAACACCCTATCCTAAATTTAACCCTTTTCGAGATATCCGACTTTTAATTTTTTATTGAAAATTGCCGATTTTTAGGCTACTAAATTTAAGTTTGTTTATTTTGTGTGTCCTATTATTATTATTATTATTGCAGTTTTACATGTCCAATAAGATGCTTTAAGACGTCAATCATTAAAATAGTGCATCAGTTAATTGAATAGGCTTTAGTAGACAATTGAAAGTTAAGAAATTAAAAAAACTATGAGGTAGTTCATTTTTCTCTAAGGGATATCTAAAAAAAATATTATGGCACTTGTTCGGCAGATGTGTTTAAAAATATCTACGTTTCATCAGCTATCTAAC
>JAPYZJ010001060.1:0-31856 GCA_030522765.1 Ophioninae sp. B BG-2022a | reverse complement strand
ATTAATTGCGTTGTAATATCAACTTCAACTCCAAAATCAACATTTGAGAGGTTTTGGTGTTTCATGATTTTTGTGATTTGGATCGACGAAAAAAAAAAAATGATTTTTCAAGTTTTTAACTCTGTTTTACCATTTTGACTATTTTTTTTGGTGAATTTAGTGAATCTAGGGAAATTTGGGTTGGAATCGATGTTTTTTATGAAAAAGTTACCTCCAAATACACCGAATATATAAATTAACCTTTTTTCATCACTCGCATCGTGAATCTGTTCGTAATTAATTGCGTTGTAATATCAACTTCAACTCCAAAATCAACATTTGAGAGGTTTTGGTGTTTCATGATTTTTGTGATTTGGATCGACGAAAAAAAAAAATGATTTTTCAAGTTTTTAACTCTGTTTTACCATTTTGACTATTTTTTTTGGTGAATTTAGTGAATCTAGGGAAATTTGGGTTGGAATAGATGTTTTTTACGAAAAAGTTACCTCCAAATACGACCGAATGAATTGCTCCAAGTCTGGCTGTCGCCAATATGGCAATTATCGTTTCTGGAATTAAAGGCATGTAGACGAGTACCCGGTCACCCTTGCGAACCCCCATGTCCGCTAGGGCACCCGCTAGCCTCGAGGTCTTTTCCAAAAGCTCGTCGTAAGTGACCTTTCGCACCGTAGAGGTCAAAGGACTGTCGTGAATAAGGGCTGTTTTCTTGCCCTGTCCGGCTTTCACGTGACGATCAACCGCGTTGTGACAAGCGTTTATCTCGCCACCGACGTACCTGATGGAAAAACAATGATCTTTTTTTTGTTTTTTGTTTTTTTTTTTCATAATTTTGGCTAATTTTTCGAAAAAGACTTCGAAGTCCCGCAGCTTGTACCATTTCGTGAAAGGTTCGTTGGAATTGTCCAAAACTGTGTCCCAAGGCTTACTCCAATCCACACAGCGAGCCACTTCCGCCCAGAATTCTTCGGGGCACTCGATCGACTTTCGAAAAGCTTCTTCGTAGGCTGGACTCGCGTAAGGATTTTTGTTCAATATCAAATCTGCGAAAATACAGCAATTCGTTTTTTCGAACTTTTCAAAACTGGTACAAGTTTAAAAATGGTAAAAAAAAGTTCAAAAGATTGAGTTACAAAACGGTAAAAGAATTTCAAAAGTTCAAAAAATCGTAATCAAGGTATTTAATAAATAATAATAAATTTGATAGCTATTGATATTAAATTTATGAATATAAATATAATATACAATGAAATAATATAATATAATATAATATAAGATAAAATAAAATAAAATAAAATAATATAATATAATATAAAATAAAATAAAATAAAATAAAATAAAATAAAATAAAATACTATACTATAATATAAATATAAAAATAATAATATAATAAATAATAAATTTAAATAATAATAATTTAATAATAAAACCTGTATTTTAATAAAGACAGAGGAAAAAATCAACCAACGTAAGAATCTGGCGAGCGTTTGGTCATTCGGTAGTCGAGCGTGAAGAATCTTATCAATATTTAAGTGTCAGAAGGGAATTAAAACGAGTTCGTAGAAGGGGGGGGGGCGATATTCTTCGTTTATTTTTCAGCATTGCCGGTGAATTATTTATTCGTTACGAAACTTTAAGTCCGCGGTAATTTCTGCACCAGCTTGACTGTGTACTCGTGCTTTTAAGGGGCAAGTACCCCCGTGCTTTTTTTGCCTTTTATCTCTCTATCGTAAACATTCCGATAAAAGAACCCGGGGTTCGAGCTAACCCCGTTTGAACGGAGCCCTATTGTATAATATCCTGGGTACATATATCACCAACGCTTCAAGACCACTTCCGTGTACCCTCTTAACCGTGGATGCGGGGTTAAATGATTTTAGCCTCGCGATCGCTAAAACATCGACGGGTATCTTTTGTCGATTATTTTTATTGTTCAAACAAAACCCACTTCCCCTCGGAAAACAAGGTATAATTGAAAAGGATATATCAAAACGCTTACCTAACCTATAAATCATTTAAGGGAGTATCCCACCGTGTTGAAAAAGGAAAATATTTTTTGTCGCTTTTTTCTTTTGTATTTTTTAGTAGCAATTTTCAAAATTCGTTTTATTTCTAATGGTGAGTATATTTTCAAAGAATATACATATTTTTATTTAACAAATAAAGAAAATGATTTTTTTTAAGGAAACTAATTAAGTAATGGTAAAGAAAGAAATTTTTATTTTTTTTCTCGCTCAAATATCACCACAGAATTTACTCTGCCATTAATTGTACTTCAATTATTGTTTATTTTTCAATAACAATTTACGAGAACGTCGAGTTTGAAAAATTCACGTAAAAGCTAATTTTTTTTTTCGAAATTCAACGAAATTTATGAAATAAACGAGATCGATGTTTTTTTTTTTGGTTTAGAATGTTATTGCTAATTTATTTCAGTTTTTGGTTTGAAGTTAAATGGTGAACGAAGAAAACAGGAGGATTGTTGTTTGAGCAACTTACCGTTTCCGGCATCGCCCTTTCTCGATATCTTTGATCGCACTATGCAAGACTCGAAACTCTTTTCAGTGCCCTCCTGTCGCTTTTGTTCGAGAAAATCACCGTTCACTTGGGAGAGCATATTTGAACTCGAGGCTCAAGGATTAATGCACTTTGATGTTACAGGCGAGCAGTCGACGAATCGATGAACGTTACAGTTGATTGCAGAACTGATGACGCCCCCGGATCAACGAGGAGGGATCCATTCACCGTTTATATCTTTCTTTGCTGAATATTTATCTCGTCCCACTTCTGCGTCTATTTTCGTCTTCGCTCGTTTATTCATATAACAATTCTATTATATAATTTTATAATTAATTGACATAATCATAAAACTTATATAATCATAAATCTTACCTTTTACGTAATAAAATCAATTAAAACCACAAAAATAAACGAATTATTTATACACCATTGAAATATTTCAAAAAAGCTTGGTTTTTCGAAATATTTTTTTACGCGTCATTTTTTTCAACGTTAAAAAAAAATTGAACAAAAAATGTTTCTTGCATTTAAATGTCACGATATGATACTGACAGTAAAGTGACGATACCATACAGAAATTTTTGATTTTTTTTTAAAGCTCGAAAATATTCCAAGTAAACCACCCTAAGGATAAGAATATTTTCTTGAATGAAAGTCGCAGAAGAAATTGTATTAGGTGTGAATGTATTTGCAGTAACCTGCTCGTTTATCTACGATAAAAAAAATACCAATACTACTGAAGTAAATCCAATTTGACGAATGCTTCGAGATGATTACCGTGGAGGGAAAGTGCGGCAGTAACGCATTTAACGAGCGAGGAAATAAGGGCTGTCTCGATAAAGGAACTTCGATAGAAAAAAGGTTCAAATTACGATCAATAGGTAATATAAAATATTCCAAATTACCATAAAATCGTAATTTTGGATATTTCGAAATACAATCTAACGATAATTATGCGTAAACGTAATAAAAAAAAAAGAAAAAATATTAATTTCACAGGCGGAAAAGAAATCGTTAAAAAATAAAAAAAAAGCAAACAGACAAAAACCATTTTCGACAGAAATATTACGAGCAAAAGCCAACTATATTTTCTCAGCTGATGGACATCAAGAATTGTACGTAAGAAAAACAAAAACGCGTAAATTTATCGAAAGAAAAAAAAAGGGAGCACGAGAAAAAAATTGCTCCTCGATCTACGTGCGTCTGACTAAATTCGGTTTGTACTACTGGCTCTTAGATCTGTCAGACGTGACGTTCTCGTATTCGCGCTCGAAAAAAAAAATCAAACGTGCGTGGGCGAGCGATTGTGGGACGATGAATAACCCCCTTAATTCACATACACGCGTTTACATGATAAATCGTTTTACCACGTATTCGCCGCGAATTATTAAGGGCTAATATAATTTCAATTCTTTTTTTCCACGAATCGTTAAATATTGCCTAATCAAAAACTCGAACAAAACTCGAAACAGAAAATCCCTTTATCGCGTAAAAAAAAAATTGCTTCTACTCGTGCAACAATTTTTTATAAAAAATGTTGATTTCGATTGTTAAAGCTGACCGGTTCCCCCGTTTTTTGAATATTCCTAAATGTCTAAAATCGTGCGATTTAAAATGGGATTTCGATCGATTTTTTAATTTGAAAAAAAAAAACATGAAAAAAAATGTATTAAGGGAGAAAAACAATTTTTTGTCACAAAAATTCAAACTTGTAAATACAAAATAGCTTTAGATTAAAAAAAGAAGAGGTGAAAAGAAAATCCAGGAGAGATAGGAAAACCGAAATATTTCACCAGGTGAGTTATCTGCGACAGGGACTAATTGATTTAACCCACGAGAATGTTCAAGATCGTACAGACGCGACGTTTTTTTTCCCTCATTTCAGCTCCTTTGTTTTTTCCATAATTTCAAAAGTGCACAGTAATTGTATCGACGTATCCGAAAAGTCGTAGATCTCCACTTCACCTCTCCTTACTTCGTTTCCTCTTTCAGAACTAACGTTGGAGGGTAATGAATATTGATTTTTTTTTTTCGTGACTGAAAAGATCGATCGATAAAGTTGCTTCGAAAGTTCTGATAACGAGAAAGGAAACGATAAACGAAACGGGCGATGCAGAGGGACGCGTTGCAATCGTGTCTCGCACTGTCGAAAACTGAAAATCGTTTTGTCTTTCACGTAGGGAAGAACCTTGTTTTCTCCTTCGTGTGTGCGTCTCTTTCTTCGCTTAATTACGCTTCTCCTATCTTCCTTTCATCGCTATGCTAAAGAGTAACGAATTAAATGAGTGATTCTCTTTCTCTTTCTCTCTCCCTCTTTCTTTCTCTTTCTCTCTCTCTCTCTCTCTCTCTCTCTCTCTTTTTATATATATAAATAAAATACCACCGTCACGTGGCGCGAATCGACTTCCTGGATGACCGTTGACCTTTTTCTGGGGTCGACATTGGTCAAACGGAATAACTTACTTTCGCTATAGCGAGACGAAGCTTCGTCTTTGTGTTCCTGCGACTCGAAAGTCGCTGGATCTTATTCGCAAGAAATGAAAATGTACATTTTCGAAAAAAGACGAAAAAGAAATTTTTTATTAAAAGAAATTCGAAATTTTCACGAAAATTCGAAATTTGTACTAGAATTCTAAATTCATACTAAAATTCTAAATTTATACTAAAATTCTAAATTTATACTAAAATCCTAAATTTATACTAAAATTCTAAATTTGTACTGAAATTCTAAATTTGTACTAAAATTCTAAATTTGTGCTAAAATTCTAAATTTGTGCTAAAATTTTTAATTTATACTAAAATTTTAAGTTTATACTAAATTTCTAAATTTATACTAAAATTCTAGATTTATACTAAAATTCTAAGTTCATACGAAAATTCTAAATTTGTACTAAAATTCTAAATTTGTACTGAAATTCTGAATTCATACTAAAATTCTGAATTTATACTAAAATTCTAAATTCATACTAAAATTCTCAATAGTTCGAAATTTTTCACTGAATTTTCTAAAAAAAATGGAGATTATTACCAAAACTGAAATTCTATTCTGTAAACAGTTTATATTTATTTTCCAACCTTAAAATGACAATAGTCAATTGTTTTCCGTAGTGGATCAGGCTGAAGGTAACCGGAGGTATGATCAATTTATACCTATTCACGTTGAGCCTGAAGAAACGATAGGCGACGATACACCGAGTTGGAAACTTGATTACACGGTGCACATTGAAGATGTAGAGATATCCGATTAAGAGTTTCTCCAGTATTTCAGGACTAGTCTTCCATCGTATTTCCTCGAGTCTCGTGAACGAACGGGTATTGAGGATCTCGTTTTGCCAAAGGTCTTGAAGTCTCGTATGGGACGTGTACTTTCGTTTTAAATTTCAAGCTGCGACGCAATTGTGAAAGGACGTTATTCGTTTTACGTGCTTTAAAGCTCGATCGAATTAGCACGTGTATACCTATCAAGCGTATATGAATATTTTGAGAATTACTTTTTATTATAATTTCTTTATTAGAAACAAAATTGATTTTGAAAAAATTGACTGTAATATACCAATTAAAAATAACGTCAGGGAAAATTCAACGTACCTTGCCTAGGAAATACGACGGTAATTAATTAATTGAATTCGTAAAATTCGTTAACCAGTAAATCCGCTAGTATCACGTCAAAATAATTTTCGGCTATCTCTCTCGTCTTCTTACGTCACGAAGATGTACGAGGATCTTCTGCCGGTCCTTAATGAAAGAAAGAAAAAAAATAAAACTTTTTTTGAAAAAGTGTATCCCCGGTGCATATCTGCGGTCCGAGCAAAGTTCAATCTCGTCTGACGTTACAAGCCCCGGATTGTTGTCAACAACGGGGAAAACTCAGAGGCCACTACTCACCTCGGTGTACACCTGCCTGCTGTTTTGTGACCCCTTGCCTCGTTCGGGTAATTCTTTTGCGAACTTCCACGAAGACTTCGTTGTGCTTTCTTCCTTTTACCTTGAGCGAGAAACTTATCGTCCCAACTTTGGCATGCATATCCCTTGGGAGTGAGCGAAGAGTGGACGACATCGAGGGCCGGGAGGGTTGGGACGAGAAAAGGATGAAAATTTCATCACAGTGATTGTATCAACGCCGACTAACCTCGCTTGATACGGTGACAGTGGGATAAATTAATTCCCCATGATGTTTTATCCAGAACAAAGTTGGAACAATTTTATTGCTTTTTGGATGGTCTCGTTGAATATTTATTTACCCCTTTATCATACAGCATTCATTTTGTCTGGTTGTCCATTGCTCAAATTCTTCATTTTTATAACTTCGAAAACGACCAAGTTTTTTTCGAAATACAAAGATTATTTTATTATTATTATTATTATTATTACTATTATTATTATAAATAATAATACTCTATAAGTTTATTAGTATATTATATTATCTTTATAGATATAGGTAATAATATAGATAATAATAATAATAAATAAATAAATTATCTAAATTATAAATTATAAAAAATCAATTGATTTCTTTTTATTATTATTAATATTATTTATGTCATTATCTACGTCTACAAAGATAATATAATATAGTCATAGTCTTGTAAAGTAGGATTCGATGATGTTACATTTGCACTCGAATCGGCGAGGTAAAAATATCCGATGATATTGAAGGGTAGAAGACGCCTACATCGATAGTTGAGATAGAACTGTAAGAAAGACGCTCGCGAGTTACATGCATCGACGCCCGTTTCCATGCATACCAATGCAAATATTTCATGCATAATTACGAAGTACGTCGCGAGAACACGGTCAGTTTTATGCTTCCGCTGGGCGATGCAACGACTAGCTATTTTTCAAAAGTTTTTTTTTCAGGTCCCGGAGACGTCCATCCGGTCTGATGTTCATCGATTTTTTCGAATTTTCGACGATTTCAGTCGATAATTGTCTGAGAAATTTGGTGAATTAATTTCACGAAATTTTATGAATTCGATAAATTAATTTAATAAAATTTCATACATTTTAGAAAATTTCGAAAATTTAATTTCACGAATTGAAAGACTAATTTGCCATTTCTTGTAGCAAGTAATTTACCCATATTCAATTTTAACGACGTAATAAAGTATCAATAATTTTTATCCCTGAAAATTGACATTTTTTGAATAACAGTTATTTTACCTACATAAAATTTTTTTAATTACAGCAATTACAATTTTACCACCCCAATTTTTTATATGATAAAAAAAATATATCAATTTTAATAACCTCAGACAATTGATATTTTTTTTAATTTTACTTATATCCAATTTTTAAGATTTTCAGTTAAAACGTAAAGGGGATATTCGTTTATTACGAGAATGGAAGAACAAGATTACACGATAAATGACGTAACAACTGTGTTACCTTCGCAAAATCCGAATCCAAATACCTATGCTAATGACATTAATTCAGCCATTTGGTCTGGGTTTCCAGTCGCCAATGCGACCCGTCAAATTTTAAGTCTCCCGGTACATTTTCCATTTTACGCGTATTCTTTCTTACCGTCAACATACTGGTTATCCTTGACGGTGCTTTTCATGAGAATTGGCCCCAGCAGTCGAGTATTTTTTCTTTTCCTCGAGTCGTTGTGTTACTGTATTTTAAACGAAAATTAAACAATTAATTGAATTAATATTTACGTGAAGTCTTTTATTCAATTTTTTTGCGATTTTTTTTTTAAACCGATACGTAATTTCGTATATGACAGTTTTTTTACGATTTTCGTATTTTGAAAAATATTCAGTTCGCCATTCAGCAATTTTTCGTTTGTACATATTATTTTAAAAAATATTGTAATATATATATCAAAAACAAGATACATTCGAAAAACAAAAAAATTTAATTGAATCGTCGAATTAAAAAAATTATATAAGTCCGAATTTTCTTTTCAATAAAAATCGCAAAACCAAAATGATTCTTCACTCATATGTGACCAAATTAAAAAAAGTGATAAAAAATTTTGAAAATCGTGTTTTTAAGTGTGTAACGTTACAATTTTTCCTGAAAAAAAAAATGGTATTACGGAATCAATGGAAAGTTTTTATGCGTAAAAGTAAAAGGCGTGGAACGAGTGAAAAGGGCGAGTGTAAAAGTAGAGGGAACATTCTCTGGGAGCCTGGAAAAGACAAGTAAACTCGGGTAACGCTGAAGGTAGGTTTGCGGCTACTTACTCTCGTACTCTATTTCAACTCGACGAGAATAAAGAAAAAAAGGAAAAAAAAAGAAAAATTAGAATTGTCTCTCACTCGAAGAACTGGACTATTCGTCTTTCATTCTTCCCTTCGTAGAGTTCTGATCACGTGGTTTTTCCTACTCCGCCAAAAGCATTCGCGTAATGAAAAATTTCTTCCAATTTTTTCAAATTTTTCCCAGTAATTAAAAAGATATAAAACTTAACGAAATTTTCCGGTTCAACGAGCACAATTTACGAGAGTTCATGTTCGATTATTTTCCAGTTTATTGAATACCTTCGATGAAACTTTTTTTTAGTTTTTTCAAAAACATTTTTTTTTTACATTTTTGTTCTTTCGTTGTATTCGACCTTCATGATGTTCATTCGGATGGAGTTGACAATTGCAGTATAAAAGTTGTATACGTCACTAGAGCTTCGATGATCTGCAGCCGAGAAAAGAAAACAAAAAAGAGCTTTCGTCAACAAAATTGTTAAGGAAAAAATCTTATTTTATGTTTATCAAGCAAATTATAATTTTCTTACTAAATTTTTAATTTTTTTACATTGAAAATAAATTATGACTGATTTTTTTTGCTTTAATTTTTTAAATATAAAAAAATAATGAATTCTTTTTTCCAAATATAAATATTTTTCATATTTGATTTATCGAGTGATTATTAAGTACCGATAGGAGGAGTGGCAAATCGACGTAGAAGAATCCAAGTCCCATTATCTTGAATGGTTTCTTAAAGAGATAAAATCCAAATTCCAGACTCTCCTGTAACGGGGTAAAAAAGAAAAGAATAGTCCGATCGAAAAATCGATTACTATTAATTTCGTTCGATAGAAGTACGTGGACGTAACTCACGAGAGATGAAACCGTCGTTTCAAGCGTCGGAGCTCCATGCCCGAATAACAATGGTCCCAATTCGTTAGCCTTTTAAATCAGGGGAGCTTAAAGCTTTTAGGCAATGGAATAAGAAAATATGCTTGACCCTGCGGTGATTAAATCGAAGGAAATATTTCTTTTTTTTTTTTGCTTTCTCGATGATGTCTCATTTACTTCGAAAAATTCGTATTTTTTAAAATTTTATTGAACACTATTTCGTATTAATTGTAAATATTATGTCATACTAATTAAATCGATTGATCAATTAAATTAACGAGATTTAGATATATTACTATATTTTAAAACTATATACTATAAAAATATATATAATAATGTGTAATTAATAATTATATAATGAATCTACTTTTTTCCATGCTTAATGAAATTAAGCCCAAACAAATAGAAATATATTAATAAAAAATTCGTCGTACGTTTCGTTGCAACGAAATGTGTGGGACTTTTTGTCTCGTGAGGAGGATAGACCTCGATGAATATTCATTGGGAATATTCATAATTACTCATCGATATTTCAACGGATCGAAATTTGGGACAAAGTTGAACGAGGAGGGGAATAAAAGTGTCGCGAGTGCAGGATAGAAAAGCTTCGAGTAAACATACGCTTACCCTTTTACAGGTGAAATGAGGAATCGCGCAAAGCAACGCGAGATGATAAAACGTGAAGGCGAAACGCACGAGGTCTCTGGGTTGAACGTGTAAAACGTGATATTTGCCAGCCAGTACAGACGCCTGTATTATTAGGGTCGAGACGAAGTGACAAAACCAATAAACCATTTGTACGTCGTAATATTTGTTGAAATTCATCCCTGAATCGATCAGCCAATGACGAAGGCTCAAAACGTCTTTCACCGTCAGAACCTTTTGATAAACGTCCCCGGATGAGACGTTCCATTTTTTTCCTATTTTTGAAAGGTTAAAATGAATTTTCAGTCGAGGATGACAAACGTCATCGTTCGATCACACGTTGACCCAATATGATCACAAAATAAACGAAAAAAGTCAGTTCTTTAAGGTTTGATATTTTGACCTTGAAATTGATTTTTATTCAATGATTTTTCAGTTTTTTAGGATTTTCGAAATCTTGCATTTTTCTTTGGCGTTTGAATTAACGAAGAAATTTGCTTGGTCGTTCAATTTCGTAATTGAATTGGCGTCAACGAACGAGCCCGAAAATCTGAGAGATTTATAACGAAGAATCAATTTTACTCACTCGATATAATGATCCTTTTGAGTTTAACGAATCGCCTCAATAACGCTCCAAAAACGAAGCAGAATTTGTAAATTTCGAGAATTAGAACGGATTCTATGAAGGCTCGAAGTAGAAGATACGGATTATCGACGATTTTATTAAATAGTTGATTAATCCAAGCGATCAATATCCAGGTAACGATCAGTAAAATAGCAGCGCCAAAATTTTCGAGAATATTCCCGTTTTTTCGTAAAATCGCAGCGTTGTCGAATTCTCGAATTTTTTTCGTAGCTTCGTCGAAATTTTTCGCACGCACGATCCCGACGATGCATTGAATCAGATAACCAAAGAGAACCGTCAAATTGTGGATGTGTGGGGAGGAATAAACCATGGCTTCGTTGCTACGCCAATTTTTCACAAATTGTTGAGTTTCGTAACTGATCGCAGCGAGCAACGGTAAAATCCATAGGCTCGAGTAGAACTTTGCGATTTTTGTGGTTTTCAAGTTTTTCCGGGAAATCAACGTATGAGGATGACAGCCGATGAAACGTGAGAAAAAAACTATCGTACGAAAGTTCTTCGTGAATGGTGGACCATTAACGTTCGTATCATTTATCGTTTCTAATTGCCTCATTGAGAAACGACTCACAGGGTCCCACTTATTTTTTTCGCATCGTTCCATTGACCAGTCCAAGCTGCTGATTTCTCTCATCTTCGATTTCTCTTTGCAGAGTTCACTGAATTTACCCTCCGACTTATATCACGGAAATCCTGTTCGAAAGTTCGTACTTATGAACAGGAATATATATACAGGGTGACGCATGATAAAATGTCATCCGTGAAATAGGGGGTTGGGGGTGAAATTCTGAGTCGATTGATTCAAGCATGTATGGTTCTCGGATCAACCCCTGAATTATTATGAATTTTTTATACCTGAAGACAAATCCTCCATTTAATTCGCCTTGAACTCTCCATTTCTAGGGAAAAATGTCAAAAAACATAATCTAGAAACGTTTTTTCAGCATTTTTCCAGTCTAATTTTGGACTTTCGGCAAAAACTCGTGGATATTCGTAATCAGCGGAAAATTTCTGATTAAATACAGATTTTTAATGCTTTTAAAACGGAAAAAAATTTTTTTCGACTTTCCTGGCCACTTTTCCGGAATCTCAAAAATCACGGAATTTCAAAAGGTCGTAGGATAAACTTCTCATTTGCTACGAAGATTTATTTGGTGGGTTTGGAAAAGCTTTTTGCCTGACTTAAATAATAGCGTTGGATTTAGATCGATACCTCTTGTAGTTTTCCCGGAAAATCCACTTGAAAAATGGCAAAAAAGAGGCAAAGGGGTATGTATGGAAAAATTGGCAAAAATCGATGTTCCAACTTTGAAATTCTGCCAAAAATCGAAAAATCATCGGATTTGAATTATTAAAAAAGCATTTTGAAGAGAAAATCATACTGAAGAGATTGAGCACTGTCTGGAGAACCGAATCCTAAAGAGAAAAAAGTTATCGATGATTTAGTGAAAAAACTTATTTTCCCCAGAAATCGAAAAAAATTTTGGATTTTCAATATTTTTTTTATTGGTCCATTTCGATGTAATTTTATCCCCTGAGCACGAATCTACCATTCATTTCTCCCAAAACCCAAAATTTCCACCAAAAAATGGTAAAAAAACTTCTAAAAACACGATTTTTTTTGCTTTGCACAGTGCTATCGACGAAAATTCGATGATATTCGTAATCATCAGAAAATGTTCGATTGGATACACCCTCAAAACTATTTTATGATCGAAAAAAACCGTCCCCCTTCTTACCTCGGCATATCGAAACCTTCTTTGTCCGAAAGCGAATCCACCACCCGTTTTTTTTTCGGATTCTGCAATTTTTTTGCTTATATTAATCGATTTAGAATTTCACTCCCAACCCCACCACCATTTCACGAATGACGTTCCGTCGTGGGACATCCTGTATAAACTTGAAAGGTAGTCCGGTAACTTTCCGTGCCAATTAAAAAATCGCAAGATTTACACTGGATTTTCAAAAGGCCGTATCGGGTAAACCAAAAAATCGTAAAAATATAAATAAAAGAGTAAAATAAAACGGGCATAGTACTCTTCGAAACGCCGTTTACGAAATCGCTCCACGTTTCTTTTTTGCCGCGGTATTTAATTTTAAGTCCGGAAAGAAAACTGACCCGTTGCCTAATAATTTTGATCGAGCCTGTATAATTTAAACGTGTACCCGCGCCTGAACTCTCCGGTAATTCAATGCGCACTGAAAAACGATGGAAAAGGAGCTTTTTCCGTTGCATTCAATCTCACACTTGGAATTCCGTTTCGTGTTTGAAAAAGAAAGAAAGAAAAAAAAAAGAAAAAGTGTCGGAACTAAAATCCTTGCGTGACGGAACGGTAGTTAGTTCGATAAATCTAGCATGGGCATAAACATGGAGAATGTTAGATTGAATCATCGTAGTGACGATCCTCAGACTCGAAATTCGATTTTTTGAATAATGTATTTTTTGAAATCTGTTTCTTTTCAATAATTCTTTCATTTTTTTTTCAAATAATTGAGATTCCTTATCAATTACGATCGATTTGCTGATGGAAAAAATTGAATGTCAATGATTAAAAAATTAAATATATGATTTCACTTACAAACGAATTGTGGATAAAAAAAAATTAAAAATAAATACCAATTATTATTGAAAGTAGAAAATAAACATTTCTAATCGTTGATTAATTATTTCAATTATGAAATTGTTTATTTTCAAGGTTTCACGTGTCGATAAAAATACTCGTGTTGAAACGTGCGTTATCTCGTCGACGTAAAATCGCGTGTGGCAGCGGGTCGCTTTTTTTCGATATTTATTGGTCAATTATGAGACTGACGTTTAGTAAAGTGCAGTGACGATTACAAAGCTCTTTTCCAACGGAAAAGCTAATTCTCAGGAGCGAGGCAGAAAGCGTTGTTACATAGATGTGCTCATTTTTCTCATCACGGTTTAAATGAAAAGGCAAAATGGATCTTTTGACAGGAGTCAACCTCCGCTTGTGAGTAATCGATTTTCCATGAATGCCTGAGAGCCTTTATCTCCGGCCATCTGTTGCGAAGTTTAGCAGATCTGGGAAAACGTTCAACGAGTGCACGAATGACAGGTTATAAATTGAATTGAATAAAGAAAAGAGGCGTTCGTGACGGCGAGATAGTGTCGGGCGTGAATAACATACACGTGCCAGGTAATAAAGATATTCGCTTCAGTATCAACCACTACACTGACGAAGCGTCAAATTAAAGTCAACCGAATGCGTTTAGTTCGAAACTTTTTATTTCTGTATAGATAAAAAGTTGGTAAAAACAATTGTTTTTTAAATTAATTCGATCCCTTCAAGAATTATATTTTTTTATTTGTTCATTAATAAAAATGAAGATTATGGTTGAGTTAGAGTTGAGTCAAAGTCGAATCGAGGTTAAATTAAGGTTAAGTTCAGGCCAGGGTAAATTAAAATCAAGCCCAGGCAAAGTTAAGTTAAGGTTAATATTAAGTTTTTATTGGATCGAGGGTTGAGTTAAATCAAGGTCAATATTGAGTTAAGTTACAATTGAGGTTGAGTTATATTAAGTTAAGTTACCGTTAAGGTTGAGTTATATTCAGTTAAGTTACCGTTAATGTTGAGTTATATTGAGTTAAGTTACCGTTAATGTTGAGTTATATTGAGTTAAGTTACCGTTAAGGTTGAGTTATAATTAAGTTAAGTTACCATTAAGGTTGAATTATGGTTAACTTGAGATTGAATTGTCGTTAACTCAACGTTGAATCAAGGTCAAGATTAAGGTCACGCTGAGGTTAAGTTAAGATTAAGATTGGGTTTAAGTTGAGATTTCGATTACGTTAAGTCAAAATTGATTGAGGCAATCGAGTCCAAGTTATGACCTACTTAACACTATTTGTCGATTAAATATTTATACGCTTTAATAATTTTGGTTTATTGTTTACGCGAATACAATTCATGAGTTTATCCGGATTTTTCATTGAAATAAACTGGAAAACTTATAGACGCAGTTGTAAGTTCCGTGGCCGTAGTGTGGCACAGGTTTCACCCGGAAGCCATTCGCACTCTGAGCGAGTGTATAATCGAGCGATACGTATTGACGCACCACGAAACGTGCGCATTGTCCATCGTACCCGGCAAAACGCGAATTCCGAAAGACGTCGGCATCGCGTTTCCGAAAAAAAACTGAAAACTCAACTCGAGAGGACCATTACTGGGGTCAATTTATTGACGTCTCCTCGTCAATAAATTGTTTAAATACTTTTTTTCTACTTAAATAAATACTTTTTTATTTCTTTTCATAATTAAAAAAAAATTTTTTGTATTTTTTGAATATGCATATAAAATTGTAATTATGGAGAATAAATTGTTTTATTTAAGAAAACATTATGTCCTTGAAAGTGTTAATAATTTTCCTTTTTATTCGACTGGTTTTTGACTTGAACAAAAAAAATTTAGAATTTTCGTTACATCCTTCCGAAATTTTCTCGTTTTTGAACCGGATGAGTAATATTTAAAATGACAAGAGAAGGAAAATTTTGGCCTACCCTTCCTTTTTCCTTTTTTTTTTTGGTTGCAAAAAATTTTTTTTTTTAGAAATATGTGTAGAAAAAATTCCAAAAATGTTCCGTAATATTGCAGACAATTTCCATTATTTCCTATTACGTGCGACGGAATATTGAAATAATATTTTTTTAGGTAGTACCGGGGATACTTTCGATTTTCTTGATCGCAGCATATCCAATATGTTAATGTTTATCCGGCGTAATCTTCATTACGCCGGATAAACATTAACATATTCATGGAGCCTTATCGGTAAAGAATGATGAAACTTGTATGAAAGTTCGTCTCGGTTGCTATGTAAAATCGACGAATTGATATTCGAAACCTAGCGCGAAGTTATGATTATCTACAATCCATTTTTACCATCAACACTTGCTTGTTTGCATACGTGTACGTATGAGTCATTAGACCGAAACTAAAAAAAACTAATTTTCGATAAAAAATACTTTTTAAGGATTATTTTATACTCGTAGTGACGATTTAAAAAATTAAGTTCTTTTTTTTACAAATTATTTTAATTAATAAAAAAGTGGTGCAGAAAAAAATAAGAAAAAGTTCAACGAAATATAATTTTTTTAGTTAATTTTATAGTCACTTTCTTTAATTTAAATATTGAAATAATTTTTTAAAATAAAATTATATAATAATTATTTGTAAATAATTATAAAATAATTAATCGTAATATTATTTGTAATTAAAAATCCATTGGAAAAAAAATGAATCGCGATCGTTTTGGTGATTTGTGTGAAAATGAATTTGACCAAATAACCAAAAATTGTTGGTTTCCTCAATCGGAATGTGAACATGTGACGTCAAAAGCTCGTTTCGTTATCAACGACGTAACATTTACAAGATCGATTCGTATCGATCACAATCTCGCGAATAAAAATCATTCCACGTGGCTCATGGATGGCCAATACGTCACGATCGTACAATAAGCATATCGGCTAAAATTAATATTCGTTATTACTCGTGCAGGAAGAAAGGGGTTTTCCGAGGTTACCGCCGAGCTTACCCGGAAGAAACCTGACAAAAGCCACCGTTGCAATATACGTCCAGACTATGCAAGCAAAGAGATCGGAGAAGGGGGCCGTGGGGGGAAATCAAGATCGCTTTATTAGTTCTCAACCATTTGATACACAATCATCACGTCCTCTGGGTTTCGGTGTGCCTGAAATAATTAATGTACTCGGCTGGGATACAATGCTACGTGCGAGTAAACTTCGAGAGTATTCCTTTCGTTTCGGCTACTTCTCGAATTTTCTCGGATTTTCACCAATTCGAAAATTAGCTATTTAAAAAATTGAGGACCAGTCAACAAATCGATGTGAAAATTTACAGAGATTTCAAAATCTTTCGTACGAATTCTGTTTTTAGTTGGAAAAATGTTGATGATATTGAAATCTTTTTATAACTCAAAAATTGCTCGGTCGATTTGAACCTTTCGAATTGCGAAGATTTTTAAAAGAGATTTTATTATATTTGGAAACGAACTTAATTTCTTTTGAAAATCAATTAATTAATTTTGCAAAGAAATTTAATCAATATCGAACAGTAATTGAATTAATATTGAAAATTAATAAATCAATATTGAAAAGCAATTCAATTTATTTTGTAAATCAATTTAATTAATATCGAAATGAAGTTTAATAAAATTTGAAAATAAAGAAATAAATAAATAAATAATGTAAATCCATTGAATTATTGCAAAGATAATTCCTCCCTCCCTTAATCCTTCCTTCCTTATTCCTTAATCCTCTCGAATTAATAACAAAAATAGAAAACACATAAAATATATTTTAAATAGTGTAGATTTCGGGTATTTTTTGGGGTTATCCAAAAGATGGTAAGATTAATGGTTGGCGTAGGGATAAAATCGTATTAGGGGGCAAGGGGGCATGCGTCATCAAGATCGTTTGGCAAATGATATTTTTTTTTGCCAATCATATATTCGCCCGTTAAGAATATCTCCTCGAAGGTGGAAATGTTCATATCCACGAGTAAATACGTTTCCAAATGAGGGTAACGAAAGGGCATCGGACGAATGATGCTAGACTCCAGGAAGGGTATCCGGTCACTTTGACGTTTACAGGATTATTCTATCTGCCCGAAATTCCTGGTGATACACTTTTCCATTTTTCTTTATCAAAGTGGGCGCCCGTTGACAGCGGAGAATACGAAATTATATCTCCTTTTTTACGTAACCGTAATGGAACTCGTGTGTTATACGAGTTTGTATTTATGTATTCCGTTATGCTCGTTCAACTACCCTCTCACTCTTTTTACCACGAATATCACGTTATAAAAATTCCAAGTGTGAAATTTGCTTGAAAAAAGAGAAAAAATTTAAGAGTGTGTGAGAGAGAGGGGACATCAATTCCTATGGCGCCCCTTGGACCGCGCATGGCAGAGCGTCGTTGAGCGTATTTAAGGGCTGATGGTTCGCTGATCTTCACCACTGTAACGCCAACCCCAGAGACTGGAACACAGTGAAACCTACATTCAACACGTTTCCATTTATATATATATATATTTTAAAAAAATAAAAAGAAAGATATATATATTTATTTATTTATTTATTTATTTATACATATATATATTTACATATATACATATATATATATATACATACAGACTTACAGATCCGCTCCACTGCTGAACCTCTTTTTTTTCGAGTTCTATATCGGGCTAATTAAAATCAGTAATTTGAGTCATTAATCACCAAAGTCACCCCGTCATCGAACCCCATTTTTTTTTCAACCCCCTCTCCCGACCTGTTGAAACTCAACTCGCGACCACCCACGGTCTTCAACTTTCCTGAATTTCCAGCAAGAAACAGCGGGTAAGTCAAACTCGTGAGAAGTTTGGAAATCATTTTTTTTTTTTTGGGTTGATTGAAGGGGGATGAATATTAGTTTTGGATTTTTATATGGGGTGTGGAAGGGGATCAATATTCGTTTTTTATTTTTTAAGGGGGTTGGAGGGGCAATAAATATTCGTTTTGGATTTTTTTGAAGGGTTGTTGGACCCCTGGATTTGTTGGATTTCTGGGATCTTCGATTTCACTAATGAAAATATAGTTTTACAAGGTCTCATTCACTTTTGCACGAATCGGAATGATATTGCGGATTTTATGAAAAATGGATTATTTTTTCATAGATTTATTGTAAATAAGAATTAAACAACTTTCAATTTCGATTTCGAATTATAATACGTAAAGAATAAATTTGTTAATAATAAATTAGTAACGTTTGCAAATCGATAATACAAGAGAAGAAAATAATTATTGTTTGGGCTTGTAAGTTAATAAATAAATTTTGATACAACGAATGATAAACGTAAATAATACATTTTTATTCGTCGGTTATGAAGGTTGGCTTTATCTTTTTATTCGTATTTTGAAACAAATATTTTAATAATGAAAGTTCGCTTTGAGATCGTTGATTAGAACAGCTTGTATTTTACTAAAAGCTTTATTTATGAAAATACGAATGAAAGAAATTATCCTATTTTTACTTTGTTTATTATCCTGATTGGAATATAATATTTTTTTCGTTGCGTTTCGTTTTTTCATGTTGTTTATTGTTTTTTTAGTGCTTTTGAAAATTGCTTTGGTTTTTTTTACGTTTGTGAATAATGATGTTTCGAGACGTTTGGGATTCACTTTTGTAATCGTTTGCGTTGGAAGACCGATAAAAAGGACGGGTGCGAAGTTTGGTAGAAGTTGACGCTCGAGAACGAGACGAAAAGACTATGCGAGGCTGGGGCGATCGATCGATTGCAACAAGTTGCACCTCGTCCACGTTTCCGATCGCGGCTTTACTTCTTTACGTGAATTTCGAAGTTTTCGTTGTTCGGAAAAAGGGAAAATTTTAAAGGAAAAATTTAATTACGAAAAAATTTAATTTAATTTCGAAAATCAAATCAACGTCAATTTTTTTTTCAGAATAAAAAAAAAAGTATTCAATTTAATTCCACTTTTTTAGGAGAGTTCCTTATTCGAAATTCAGTTGTCTTTCGATGGAGACCAAACGTAATTTTCATTTCCTTTTTTTCCAGAATAATCATGTCTCTGAGGGAAAAAATATTTTTTTGCAAAAGTTCAATCATCTATCGTAATATAAAAATCAAAAAATGTTTTTTTTTGGTTACAAATTCTTCCTTTAAAAGCTCGGAAAATTTGGAAAAAAACAGCAATTTTTCAATTGTTAGTTTGCATGTTATATACTTTTGAGATTAATATAATATATTAAATAATAAGGAGTAAAAAAATTAATGTATTAAATAATCCGTAATAAAAATGCATCAAAAATAGAAATAATTTTAAAAAGATGAACGAATAGAAAATCGGCAAATATAAAAAAAATAAAATATTTCCGAAAAGAAAACAGGGCGTTCGAATTTTCATATATTTTTTGTTCATTAGTGCATTATCCAATAACGGTCAAAGGATTTTCCCTTTTGTCGAATGGGCTTTAAAAAAAAAAGATCATCGACTAGAAATTCACGACGAGATTTCGAGGCTTAATAAAAGAATTCCCAAGACTGGGACAAAGATATGACGTAAGTAGGTCACTTTAGCGAAATTAGCGTTCCCGGGGAATACACGCGTAGTCATCAGTGCTTTGTAGTAAAAAGCAATATTGAAGAGAGAGATGAGACCGAGAGACGCGCCAGGAAGCTAAGAAGAAAATTTGCCAGTTATGCCACTGACAACGTGTATACATCATCAAGTCTAGCCCTTAGATTCCCGTTGTTCAGACCCACCTAATGAACTCTTGTCCAATTATACTTCCTATTGTGAAAGTCGAGGGATAAATTGTCATAAATTGGCAATTGATGTGACACGAGATACTTCATCGAAATAAATGTTCTTTTATTGAGCATTTCTACGATGGGGAAGAAAATGAAACCAAACGAAATATTTATTAATTAAAGAATTAACAAAATTGAATGCATTTAAATGTAATTAATATATTTCTTGATACTAACGACTTTTTAATATCGCAAAATTATTAGAATCGATTTAAAAAAATACATTCGATAATAAAAAAGAATTTATTGCATTTAATAATAAGAAATAATTTAATCAATACTCAATTATTCTTATTAATTTTTAAATCGTCAGGGAAATAAAAAAAATTCTGAACAATTTGAAATGCACGTTTCGAAAGTGCAATTGCAAAAAATTGGGTTGACTACTTTTTTCTAATCTGACATTAAAATACGAAAAATAAAATCGATGTAAAATAATTGATAAATTAGATCAAAGCTTGATCAATCCGAAAATACCGGATTTACGAAATTCGGTGCATCGAATAAAAATGTTTATTTTCCGCGTCATGAAAATAAAAATGAATAATATTCACGTACTTCATGAAACATCAGTGAATTTATCGTACTATTATCAAGACGACATTTTTCGACGTCATTGATATTCATACCGCGAATTTATTTTGAAATACACGAGTTTTTCGGTCGCTGAATATTTTAGAGGTAATAAGAGGCCGATACTTCTGGTATACAGGGCGATTGGATTTTGGTCGCGTCACGGCAACCATGTAAAAAAAAAAAGTTTTTCCTTCGCTTTGAGGGGATCGGAAAAAAAGATGGAAACCTTGGGAGATTGAAGTTCTTGAAGGGTTGGAAGGCTCGAAAAGGTCTTTTTCCCGGCATTAATATTTTGTCTGGCATGAAACATAACTCGAGTGTATATCAGTGGGAACTTTGATGTAAGTATCGTTAAGGGGGACCCCGTTGTGACGCTCAGAAAAATAAGTGTTTTTTTTTCATGAATTTTTTTTATTCACTCAATGGCTTTTTTTGGGTTAGATAATAGATTCACCATTTTCATCAGATATTCTTGAATATATTTGCCTTCGAAAAAATTTAAAAAAAGGCAAAATCTTTTTTCAAAGTTTCAAAGTAGAATCCTTAAGCAATTGGATTATTATAGGTTGTTGTTTATGATGCGCATATCGAACTAACGGTAAATGCAAAATAAATGCATATAACGAAAATACAGCTACGTTTGTACGGCTCAGCATCCGAGAATCGAATATTCATGAAAATTCTAATATTCGCGAACCACCTGTTACTACGGATCGATATATCGGACCGTTTCATTTTTCCCCCTTAATCCTTTATTTCTATGGATATTTTTGTACGTTTATTTTTATTGCACACGAAATACTGGTAAGAGGTTGCAAAATTTCCAACGAGAAATAAAAAGTGTCAGTTTTACGTCAAAAAAGAAAAAAAAAACACAAAAAAGAAACAAACCCAAACAAACAAATTTACTTCACCTATCGGCTGTTTGGGGAACTTCGGTTGATAAGATTTTCCGATTTTTTTTCTTCTTTTTTTTTTTATCGTTCATGCAAGACCGCCTGGTACACTCTTTTTCCAATTTCGTTTCTTAAGGGGATCTCGTTTACTGCTTCCAGCCCAAATTGAATATTCGCATTTTTACGTGACGTATATTTTTCCCATATTGGAATATGGAAGTGAATCATCGTATTGGAAATTTTCAGGAAAAAGTTCGAAAATTTCTGGGGGTGAAGAAAAATCGCGCGGGGGGGGGGGGTCGGAAGTGGAAATGCATCTTTACAATTCTCGTGCTCAGCTGAAATCGCGAGTATTGCGACATTGACATATTTCACTCTCAGGATTCCAGGATATCACTTCTATAAAGTTACACGAATGAAGGGGGGGGGGGGGGGGGGAGTGAAGAATAAATTTATCATGTTGAACGAACGAAATTGAAAATTTTTCTCGATTTTTTTCGTAATATCGGATCCATCTTTAACCGGAAGAATATTGGGAGCAAAAAAAAGAAAAAAAATTAGTTTTGAATATTCTCTATCGATGATAAAAAATATTCTCGTTTCTGTTTTGTTTTATCTCGAAAGTGTGATAACGCGTAGCATATTTCGAAATTCCAATTTACACGTGAATCCTTTTCCATTTTTCTTCTGGAAGCCCAAAAAGTTTTCACGTTAATGGGGAGCATGAGGTTGGCGGAAATCTTCGGAGCTTTTTCTCGGCTTCATCCGTTTCGAGAATTGTCATCGCGGATGTTCGGGTTCTCACGTATATGACGAAAAAAAAAGTTTTGTCCCTTTGAGAGGGGCTGGAGGTCGAAAACATTCTCTCAAGATGGAAGGCAAGATCTCGTTTTTCTTTCTCGCCCACTGTATGAGAAATAATTTTTTTTTTCGTCGGCTGAAAATACGTCGTTTTTTAAATAAACTATTCATACGTTTTCGTGTAAAGTGTATGGCAATGGAAAAAAGAAAAATGTATATTTTCCGGGATGTAGGTACACTCTTGGGAAATGCGAAATTCTGAAACTTCGATTTTCTTCGCCCTCGCTCGTGTTTCTGCCGATCACGAAATACATGACAGGTTGATCGATCACCAACGAGTTTTCATTTTCAGTTTCATTACCCGGAGAATTATCTGCAGCAAATTGTTTTACGGGAAAAATCGTTAAATACTGAATTTTAGTTTAAAACTCATTTTAAAACTCCATTTAATTTAACAAAATACTTAAATTTTAGGAATTTCATCAACAAAACAAACCGAAACAAAATGTTTAAATTCTATGAATTCCATCAACGAAACAAACCCAAACAAAATACTTAAATTCTGTTAATTCAATTTGAATTCTATGAATTCAATTAAAATTTTTCAAATTTTCGAGGATTTTGTCGATTTTAAAAAAAAATCCATTCGATTATTTGTTATTGTTTTTCTTTTCATTACGACTCCTCTCGCTCGTTCCACGTGGAATAATTCTTTTATTTTCTTTTTTCGCAAGTTTCGATATCGTAGTAAATCGAGAGGTGTGCTTGTATACACGAGGCTATATAAAGATTAGTGGCTATTGGTTCAACCCGATTACTAGGGGCAGATCTATCCTGCGAATAAACCCAATGTAATCTCTCCCGAGAAAGCTCGATTAAAGAAGATACACGATCTCGAATCGAGGAGTTTCAATGGCAAATTAAATCACGATAAGATTCGTGCTCTTCTCAAAAGGTATCTTATCATTTTCGCGATTCCTTTAATTCGCGTTTTTATCGGGAAAACATATTTCAGTATTTAAATCTTGGACGTATTTATATCCGATTAAAGGAAGATTTTACGAAATATCGTGTTTTTTTTTGGCTTGTTAGAATTCTGCGAATTTAGAAAAATTTGATCGCCTTTTTGAGTTTTTTTGGACTATAGGAATCGTTAAAACGTGAAGAAATTTGTTAATTTTTTCAAATAATTTTTATTTTTTTGTTTGATTCATGGCGTTAAAAATTTACTCATCTTTTTACATATTTTTTTAATTGATTTATTGAAATCGTTTAAACCCTGAATAAATGTGTTAATTTTCTAAAATAACTTTTATTTTTTTGTTTCATTTATGACGCTAAAAATTTAGTCATTTTTAAAAATATGTATTAATTTTTTTTTATTTATTGAAACCGTGCGTGAAAAAAAATCACACTCCAGTGGATCGTTTCGATAGAATCAGTTTTCAGTTGTAAATCGATGAAAAAATTCAGCAAGACTTTTGATTGGACGTCTTTTCTGAGTGACGTGGTATCAGCTCTATGGGAATTGCCCTACGCACAATCCAGTTAAAACGAGAAAACTGCGCGTGACACGTTCGTATATTCAAACATTTTTAAACTCGTTTAATTTGCTCGTTCATTGAGTGATTTGCTGTAACGATGCCCAGAGAATGTAAATAGTGAATAAAATTCAAATACTCGATGTGCATTCGTACGTTGCGTACTTACGTTACGCATGAGCTCACAAAAATGAACGGAAATTTTTGCTAAAATGATGCTCAGCTTCGAGACAAATATTTACAAATAAAGCTCACTTTACAAAGCTCAATGGAGTACCAGTTATCATTTTTTGAACACTTGGACGAATCAAATAAACAAAAAAAAAAATTAATAAATTAATAAATATTTTTCCAGTAAACCAAAAAAAAACATTTTTAATTTAGTAAATTTTTTGCCGTAACAAACCAAACGAAAAAAATTCTTTTAATAAATATATCATTAGTAAATTTTTAACGCAACAAACCGAACCAAACAATTAACAATTATTTTAGAAAATCAACAAATTTCTTTACATTCGCTTAAGTCTAATAGTCCCAAAAAAAAAAACATATTTGAAAAAACGATCAAATTTTTCCAAATTTGCGTAATTCTGACGATAAAAAAAAAACACGGTGACAAAAGAAGGACTGTTTTCGAAATTTGAAATTCTTGATTTTGGTTTGACCAAAAGTGAAAACGTCGCCGGTGAGTTCGTCAGTGTCCCAAAACGTAGCAAATGACAGTAGGGACCCGACTCTTATTGCGCTGGAAACATTCAGTGGTAAAGTTGAAATACATGGTGGAAAAGTAACGGGGCAGTTTACACACGTAGTTGGTTCACGAAGAAGAGTAAACGGGGAAGAAGAGCCGCGACCTTTTCGAGGCAACAGGTTGCCCATTTCTCGTCGCTACGTGATGTTGTCTCGGAGTTTCGTCGTACGAGAGAATAGGGAAAAAGAGAGAGAAAGAAAGAGATAGAAAGCTTAATCGATAAATGATGGAAAATCCTGTTTCCTTTTTTAATTCGAAATCGATGTGTTTTAATTTTTTTAATTCTCCATTAGTTTGTAAAATTCATATTTTTTAATGTTATTAATGTCATTGAAAAATGTTATTAGACGAGATGTAATATTATTTAAAATTTTTTGAATTAATATATATATATTTTTTATTTTTTTTTATTATTATTTTTTATTATTATTATCATTATTTTCCATTCTCACGCAAATACAGATGATTGTCAAGTTCGAATAAATATTTAAAGAACATAACGAAAGTTTAGATTTGTTTGGGTTACTGCAATAAAAAAGAATTATTTCTCGTTTGCATAGGAGATAATCGACGGCACGCGAAAAAAATTCAAAAGCGATCTAACGATCCATTAATGAGATTAAATCCTACAGTTGTAACGTGATCGCGGCGTCGACATTTATTTGCCAGAGAGATCATGGCAAAACAGACTAAAAGGCATTAATTAGCCTCGAATGATTTATATCGACTGTTTTGACTGATACGCAGCCTTGGTAACATTGATCGTACGTTCTCAAATTTAAGCTGCACTCGCGTATGCACGTTCATATTCACGCAATTGTTCACACGATACTCCCTTAATTATTTGAAATATCAAATATGTATTTTTATATATTATGTTTGTTTGTTATTAATTCGTATTTTGTTTGCTTTAAAATAAAATAAAAAAATGCGGTATAATAATCATTATTTTTTATTGCATTTTAAAATATTAATTTCGGTTTTTTCAATTTTTTTTTACGAGAAATAAAATTGATAGATAATAAAAATACGACGATTGCATAATGTTTTTATTGTACTCTTAACGAATTATTATTTTTTCTTTAGTTGTGTTTTCTTTTGTTTGGGTTTGTTTGGGCTATTTCATTCAAAGTTCGCTGGTCCATAGGCCAAGACAAGAGGGAGTATTTTCTTCACTTTCAGAGTGAAGAAAATACTCTCTCGAAAGTTCCACGATTGGTAATGATCGCGGGTTTCCCAAGTTTCGACGAGCTTCGAAGCGACCCACGAGAAGTTTCGAGATCACGTGGCAGCCGCGAAAAGATGAGACGAGTTGAACAAAAAAACGAACAAAGAGAGAGAGAGAGAAAAATCGAAATGGAGCTAAAATTTCAAAGGGTCAAGACCTAACCCTAAACCTGATACTTCGTAAGAGTCCTTTTGCAAATGTCAGCTTGTGTTTCATTGAATTCTGTTTCCCGTTTGAGAGTACCTTTCATTCAGTAAAAATATAAGCCCTCGATGTCCTCGGACGATTAAAGTAGAACGAGAGCAATTAGTCGAAAGATAATACGTCAATTGTTTTCATTGGACATTGATGAGAAACCGAACAAAGCCCTTGGAAAGACTCGGAACGAGAAGATACTTTTTTCAACGAGCCCGTCAACTGCGTGTTATGACAGATTCTCGAACAATCCCCGATCCTATCGCAAACAGATTTGCAAATAATTCAATTCGATTCGGAGGACACTAATTATAAATAGTTTCATTGCGTTTCCCATTTCATTGGATTCTGACAGGTGTCTGTCGATTACGAAAACTCCTGCGGTGTTGATTCAATGAAAACGTTCTCAATGGTTTTCAAATTATATGATTTCCCTCCTATATTAAGAACTCTTGACAAAGCACCATTCGGAAAATTGTAACGTTTCTGCTATACGTAATTATAGGGAAATCGAAGAAAAACGAACTGACTGATGCATCGAAATTAGCAATTAAAAATTGGCGAATTATTCAACATTTTTATTATTCAATTTCACAATTCACAATTTTATTATTATTTATTATTCATTTTTATTGTTATTTATTATTATGCATTTTTATTATTATTTGTTTTTTATTTTTATTATTATTTATACTCAGCTGATAAATTGTTTCTTAAAATTATTTATTTCCAAACGTTCAGAAATGTCCTCCCTTTTTTACGTATAATTACTAATCAAATATTAATATTAAATTGTAAACGAGTGATTTCACAATTTAATCATTTGTATCACATTGATTTTATTAACCATTACGAATTCATAAAATTCAACTTTGACAAAGAGATGAAAAAAGGATCAGTTGTCGAAGGCACAACGAACGCGCCTGCGTCCACTTCGAAATTTTGAAACCACTTTTCTCTCAAACGACTGAACCGATCGGTACGAAATTTGTCGTGTGTATTCAGGACGATGGCACCGAGGGTCTCCCGGTCGAAATTTTGGATAAAAACGTTTCATTCTTGAGAAATCGCGGTTTAAAAAGTTTCGACTATCTCTCTTGCACTCGTGTGTCACGTGGTAATGTTCGTCATGCCCTTAACGTCAATTATCAATAATATACTGAAATCCCAATTTCCATAAATTCCCAAAATCCGTAGAATTGTGAGTCCCGAGTGGTGAAACAATTTTTTTGTTTTGTTTTTTCATTGTGACGTTTTTATTCTTTGTTTTCTGAGGCACCCGTTTTCCCCCAGGTCCGACTGGGGCAAACTGACACGTTTCGGGGACAATTTTGTGGCGAGCCAGACTCGCTAACATAGATTTACTTTTCGCAATACCGCCGGGAATCCTGACCACGAGAAACGTCACTGAAAACCAAGCACACTCGGAGAGAGAGAAAGAGAGAAAAAGAGGGAGAGGAAATTAATAGAACACGATGGAGACTGGTAAATCCAGCGATCACGGTTCTCCGTGTTTATCAGTGTTTTTCTTATTTTTACTAATACTTGGCGTAGAGCAAATAAAAGTGAAAGCGAAGTGTCAAGAATCCCAATAGGGGGTGAGGCTAGGGCTACTAGTCCCGGAAGTTTCATTTTCCCATCGCGAAACCCTCCGCGTCCACTAAATCGTTTAGTCGCTCGTCATAAATATATCAACGTGCATTCGTGACCATAAAAATTCGTATCTGAGTTTCTATGGTATTTGCAGTGGGCCGAGGAAGAACTCGGCTCGTAAACAGAATTACAAATACCCAAGGAATCGCGAGAGTACATACTTGTCATGGACCTCCACGAATAATTTGTATTTTTGGAGAAATTTGATTTTTACATACAATATATATATAAATATATAATATATACATTTTTTTTTAAACTACGTTACTTTTGTTTGGGTTATAGTATGAAATGTTAAATTTGTATTACCAATAATGATTTTCTTCGAAATGTTTACTTCGATTTAATAATGATTTATCTAGGTTTTTTTTACTTATAATTTATTTATAATTAACTACAACAGTTTATATATATATATTTAAAAATATTTTTTTAACGACATTTAAAATAAAATTCCTTTTTCCAATTTTCTTGTTGTTCGCAGAAAAGAAAATGAACGCGTGTATGATGACGATCCTCTGGTTGGTGGTAATCGCCACGATGACGGAACGAGTAATGGGAATGCCGCCGGCCCAATGCAATCCGGGACTCCTCGACGAGGTGCCCCCGAGAATTCGCAAGGTCTGCATGGCACTCTCGACCATATACGAACTTGGTTCGGCAATGGAAAATTACATCGACGACAAAGGTGGGTATACGAATATTGCTATAAACGAAACATTTGGCTTTTCACGTTTTCTCGAAGGTTCAAGAATCTTCAAATGGAAAATAATGATTATAATAATACAGAAAATAATTCAAAATAATTTTTAATACCTCGAGTGAAAATCATTGAAAATAAGTAAAACTAAAAGTAATTGAAATGAATATGATTTAATATAAATAAATTAGAAATTATTATTATTGTTTTTTTTATTAAATAATATTGATCGTTGATTAATAATAATAATAATAATAATAATAATAATAATGGTAATTCGTAATTATAATATATATTAGAAATTCCGACGTTTCCAAAATTCGAAAAATTTGGTCTAAAAGTTGCAAAAATTGTTGGAAAAAATTACAAAAAAAATTACCAAAAAATGTCGTTCAAACATTTGGCACATCGGTATATAATTGCTCGATCGTTTGAACGACTTCGAAAAACGTAGTTTCGAGAAATAGACGATTCGAAAAGTAATATTTAATGAATTATAAAAAAATGATAATTCTTCGGTGGAGGAATTTTTGAAAGTCCGTACTACGAAGAAGTGGGATGAAAAAAAAAGATCGATTTTTTCGAGTGGTCAGTGATGAGTTCCCCGTTAAATTGGCAGGTACTTATCGCGGAGGCTGTGTATCTCGTTAAGCTCGGACTGCACGCTCATTCGTTAATTAGCAAGAACGACGTTTTCCATGAAAACGCTTTGAGGATAATTGATAATTGAGGGATTTGATAAAATCCGGACTGAGGGGATTCAAAGGCCGCGGATGAATCGTAATCGCGATTAGGATTGTTTTTTTGTCAATTGTTAAACAATTTCTTTTATTATATCGTGTGAAAAAAAAATGAAAAAATATTGTAAATCGACCCGAAAGGAAACGAAAATCGTGAAACTGTATGACGTTGGATATCGTTTCAGTTCCAGTTATCCAACAAAACTTACCGCTCCCGGACAGCGGCGTGAAGCGCCAGGACGTCGATCACGTGTTTCTTCGCTTCGGAAGACGGCGTTAAGATGAAGAAATAAAATAGGCGTCGGAGCTTTTCGTCCTTCTCGTCCTCACCCTTGCCGCAAGACATCAATACGTCACGTTATAATTAAACGAATAAACAAATAAACGAACAAAAGTATATTTGAATTTGCAATTGAAAATATTCATAACCTCTTTATACCCAAAATCATATCCCTATCGGCACTCGATTAAAATTACGAAAAAAAAAAAAAAAAAAAAACGTTTACGATGATTTCAATCCGTCATTTTTCCCCACACGTTTTACGAGCCACACATATAAAAAACATCGAGCGAATAAAATTAAAGACGATTGGGCTAAATGGAGCAGAATAGGTAAACTGATGAATTGTATATTTATTGGACAACACAAACACACACACACATACATATATATATATAATAACAATATTATAAAATATACGAAAAAAATAAAAAAATACTTTGAAAAATAAAATAGCCAGATTCTGCAGGTGGTAAAAAAAATAATGACAACGAACTGAGATGAGACTGAAATGTTTTCTGCACGATGGAGAACCGTTCTCGTTGTTTGGGATGCAGAGGGCTCGACTTGGGTTCGCGAAGGATGTACATCGGGTGAAAATAAGTGACCTTATTGACGTTTGGAGGAAACGGTTTTATTAGTATCCTGTAGGAATACGAGTCGAGGAAAAGTCGGAAGGAACATGACTCTCGGTGCTGTCGAGAATAATAAGTCCTGCGGAAGATAGAACGCACGTATCGGCACCCTCCTGAGCAAGGAGGGTAACTGGTCTGCGAGAGAAGAGGGTCGACGATTTGTCAAACAACGTACACGTATTGTTCTTCAATGCACGCAACCTCGTTTGAATTTCGCGACACGTTGCGGAGATCGAATGAAAACGAATGGAAAATTGAACAATCCACTTTGTCGATTTTTACATAACCTCAGTTTTTTATTAATTTTTTTATTTTTGGATCGTTTGGCTTGTCGATAAAAAAATAAAAATTCGGTGTCCCCATCAAGAAGTCCACGAAAAAATTGCAATTTTCTTGTACTTTTCTGAACTGATTTTAAGGGGTTAATTCCAGTTGGAATTTTTGGAAAAATTGTTTTTTAAAATCTCATAGACAGATTTTTGTAATGTAACCTTGAAAAAAATGCATGTTTCATATAGGCGAAGGTATTTGTTTTTCTCATGATTAATAGAGCAACCGTTTAAACGGCTGGATTTCGGTACCAAACGAAATCGACATTACTCAAAAATTGTGTAATCCCATGCGAACGTTTAAAGTAAACATTTCATGAACGACGGTTTGAAGATAAAATAAATAGCTAAACTGGTATGATTTACAAGGCGTATAACAAGATTAGCAGAAATTTGTACAAGTGGCGGAATCACACGACGACCATGTGCCGTCAAGCGTTCTCGAGGTGGTACTCGATTGTTCGATAAAATTGGTAATTTCGACAGCCGAAGACATGGATAGTATATAAATGTTCGATTACCTGGATTTTACATAGTATAACAGAACGTCGAGACTGAACTTTTATTCATCATGAAGTGCTGCCGTTTCTTCGTGCTTTTCGTTGGAATTTTCATTCTCATTGAGGGTTACGATGCGGGCTCACCAACATTGAAATCGCCCCAAAATAAAAAGCGTAAATCCGATCACTGAATAGTCAAATTTTACAAATGCGTTCAATAATTTCAAAATTGGGGCGTTCGAACTCGAAATTGCCATTTTTGAATGAAATTGCCGATTGAAATAATCGTGAACGTAGAAGTTTATGAAATTTCAAAAAGACGATGACAATAAGTTTTTTTTTCCATCAAAAGCCAGGACGTATCCTGCCAGCCCGGGACAATCAGCCAATACTGCAACCCGACAACCTATAACCGAAACAGCCAGCAACCCTTCTACGAATCTGGTTTGAACTAGTATTTTTTTAAACGATTTGTTTTTTACCGAAAAAACTTGATAATTAGAAAAATAAATGGTAACACCGTTATAAAAAAAAATATTAAAAAATTCCTTTAACTACTGGTCACCCTATATATTCGACGACAAATTCGAATTACTCTTGCGTGTATTTAAACTATCGCGTCCATTTGCAAAATACAGATTTCAAAGCCACTCCCCAAGTTCGTGTGGTCGGAAACGATAAACGACGTTCCAGGACAATCCAAAGAAGCTTATCAACCAAGCGCCGGAAGATCCCCAATGAAGATTGATTATACTCCCGGATCAAGCCCAAGAAAAGACGGAAGTCCCAATTGT